>JAQZBX010057411.1:0-17965 GCA_029593785.1 Cabassous unicinctus
TCCTCAAGTTTGAGGAATGCAGAAATGTAAGGGGGGAATGCAATTATGGACTAAAGTAGACTTATTATTATTCTAGCAATGGAAGAACTTGAAACATTGATATAAAGGCAGTGGTAACCAGAGATTCTGAGGGGAGGGAGAGGGAAGAATAAGTTTTAACATGGGGCATTTTTGGAACATTGGAATTGTTCTGCATGACATTGCAATGACAGATATGAGTCATTATACATTTTGTCAAAACCTATAAAATTGTGTGGGGCAAAGTGTAAACCATAATATAAACTATAGGCCTTGGTTAATAGCCATGCTTGACTATGTATTCATCAATTGTAACAAATGTACCATACTAATGAAAGATGTTGTTAATGGGGAAACACGTGGGAGGAGGAGGGATAAGTTATATGGGAATCTCCTATATTGTCAATGTAACATTTTTGTAATCTAAAGCTTCTTTTGAAATAATAATAAACATTTCAGTGGTTTTCAATAAATAGGTGCATTAATAGATAGTAAATAGGTAAGTCTGCTCATAGTCCCAGGACTATATTGGCACCCAAAGACTTAAAACTAGAGCTATGAGTTCTGAGAAGTTGTTTACCTGTTAGATTGGGGGAAGTGAACATCAGACAAGCAGTTTCCAAAACTGGTTCATCAAGGAAACCAGTCATATTTAAAACAGGAAGTCTTCGGGACTCTCACAGGCCAAGATCGCAAGTTCTCCATGGCTGGGCCTGCAAGTCTCTGTGCCTGGAAAAGGGGATCTCTACCAGGTAGGGAGAAATGTGACAATGGCTATAGACAATGAAGGCTATCTGGGTGCTATTTATCTTGATTGTGACCCTGACTTGTCCTTGGCTTGATTCCTAGCTGGTTTTCCCAATATATCTGCAGTATATAGCAGGGAAGAAATTTCAAGGAGGATGTTATTAAATTTATATTATGTTCTCAAAGGCGGAGTTGGTGAAATTGATTCCTAGGGCAAACTTGGGGACTTAATAGGGATTTCTCATTTTACTACCTAATCTATGTTTGCTAGGAGATTAGGTAACCAAACTCTCTCAAAACTTGAATGTGCTGAGAAAAATGTCAAAACTTTGTCATGTAGTCTACAGGATTTGTGTGGGTCATGGACTGATATGAAGGATAATAACATTATAGTTGAAAACTGATATCAGCCAGGTCAGCTTGATTCTGATTAGTCTTTATTTTCCTGCATGCTTAGGATAATACCTGGAATCCAGTAGGTTGTCCTTATATTTTGGCTTACTTGATTGCCATTTATTTTCTTTTTTTATATAAAAATAAGAGCAGTTGAAGTTGGAGCTTGAGTCTCCTCTTTTATGTCTAGTGTTATGCTCCAGGGCTCTCTGTGCTGCTGCTATTGCCATTGAGGCTGCAGCCCAAAAGCCTACAGGTGAGTTTGTGCAGGAAACCCCATTAGTCACTTAAGCTGGGGAGTGAATTCTCGGCATAGTAAGGGGTGGGGTGGGGCAGGGGGCTGATTCTGCCACTGAGGCTCAGGAAAACTCTTCATATTGGGATAAGTTCCAACCCAAACACCTAGAGAGTTCCTCGAACTTCTAACAGCAGCCACGCCCTCCCCACTCTACTCTCTGGTCCCCAGGGCACAGCAGGTGTCCTCCATTCCATGGGTCTTCCCCACAATGACCTGTGCCCTGTGATGCTCTGAGCATTCCACATGTTTTGACACCACTGCCTGTGGCTGCCATCTGGGATTTGCATCCCTGTCTGGGGAGATCAGCAGGAGTACTAAGGAGCCCAGTGATGGTACAGATGCTTGGGCATGTCCCTGGAGCATAGCAAAGTTTTTGGGATAAGACATAGAAGACAGGGCGGGGAAGTGTGATTGAAATGGGCAGTTTTTGTGATCAACATGTGTTGTGTTCAGAGCTCATAGTCCCCAATACAAAGTGTTATCATTTTTACTGCCATTGTTATTATTTTCCTTGTGCAAGCAAAATAGGACAAATAGTCTAAACAACAAGAAAAGAGATATCCCCAGGGGCTGGAGGCCCAGGACTCTACCACAAGCTGAAGCTCCCCAGGAACTACTGCCAAGCTCATGACCATAGTTTCTCATTTTCATGTTGACACAGTAATTGATGTTCACCAATGACATCACAAACATATCCATGAGACCCTCACAGGAATTCCATTAGGCAAGCAGGGTCAATATCTTTTTTTCAAAAGATTACGCTTGGGCTGAAAGAGATTTAGAGACTTGTCCAAGATCTAAAAAAGAAGTAAGATGTCAGAATCTAGATCCAGGTGTAGAACTAAGGGGGTTTTATTCTTCAACAATAAAGGATCATAAAAGGAAATCATAATACATTTACACCAGCAAATACTCTTCATCTTCTAAAAAATAATCTTACATTTGTAGTTATTAATAAAGGTAGATATTCTTAATATGTTTGAAAGGATGAGAATAACATACCCCAAAATTTTACAGTTGTGTGTGTGGTGGAATTATAGGTGATTTACATTGTTTTCATATTTTACAATTTCTTTATTTTCTCAAGGTTCATGTGTTATTAAAAATTTGGAAAACATTAGATTTAATCAGTAAAAAATTGTGGCTACTGCCCATGTCATCTGTGTCCCTGGGATATTCCTAGAGATTTGTTTTGCATGTTGGCATGGGCATGTCTGATGTGGATTTGCACATAGGTAAACATGGAGGGAAGTTGCTGCTGCAAAGAGAACTGGACTCTAGCTCCTTTCTGCAAGAACACTTGTCTTGTTAGGCAATTTCCATTGTCACATCCTCTCCATCCATACACCTAGTTCCCAATGCTCCCCCATGTGACCCTACCTCATTCATCAACCTTGAGGACAGGTCTCAGCCATGGCCTCAGGTCTGAGAACAGCATGTGGCAAACCCCATTTCACAGGTGGGTGCTGGTATGGATCCAACAGGAATCGCTTCCTCCCCCTTCCTCTCCTGTCCTGGTGCCAATGCACGAGTTCTAGTCAGGGACCTCAAGAGGGATATCTGCCAGAGTGGAGAGGACAATTCCAGTTGTGAAGAGATCAGAAAACTGTCCTGAGCCATCATCATCTTGTGAGTCCTTTTGGGCTCTAAAAGCCTTTGGCCCCATGAGCAGAATGTACAGGGTAAAATGTTCAATCCTCTTTTAAACATATATGTATATATATTTATATATAAACTACTCTAGATATCCAAGCAGAAAGATATTCTTAATTTTAATAATGAACTTTTTTAGAGCAATTTTAGATTTATAAAAAAAAATTAAGAGTGTTTCCATAAGTACCTTCCCCTTCCCCCCAACATACACAGTTTTCCCCATTGTTAACATCTTGCATTAGTCAAGGACATTTGTTACAATTGATGAACCAACATTGATACATTATTAGTAACAAAAGTCTATAGTTTACATTGAGGCTCACTCTTTGTGTTGCACACTTCTAGTTCTGTGGGTTTTGACAAATATAAAATTTGTGTATCCACCAATAAGTCAGCATACAGAAACATTTCACTGCTCTAAAAATGCACCCTCCCCCCCCCAGATGAAACTTCCTCTCTCCCCTGAATCCCTAGCAACCACGGATATTTTTTTACCATCTCTAAAGTTTTGCCTCGTCCCTGAATTTTGATTCTTTCCTGTGCCGTTGGTTGTATTTAGCTGTTGTTATATTTCATCAATGGCATCCAACCTCTGCTCTGAGCTGCTTAAAGGGAAACTGGTACCTGTTTTCTCTCCTCCAGATTTAGTAATCAGGGAGAGATAAAATGAAACCTCTCTGTTTCTTACAGCTGTAACCCCATCCTTCTGTCTTGTCATTTCTCATGCATGACTTGCTCAGATAAGGGGTGGGGGGAGTACCCCAGGCAGGGGGAAGGGGGTGGGGAGACAGCAGAAAACCCTAGAAATGCGCTGCAGCTAAAACAATTTCCTTCAATGGGGGTCATCTTGGAAAGGCCTGTCTTCCACTCCCCAGTCTATACATGACATTGGGAGAGAGGTAAGGCCTGGTCCATGGGTGTGGGGCCTGTGCGTTGGCCCTTCTGAGCAATGTGACAGGGGCTTGAAAACCCGGCTTTATCCTCACGCTTGAATGATGAGTGTTGGTTTGGGCGGCTGAACTCCACCCTCTGCCTCAGGATCTAACATGGCTATCAGTTTCCATGACGCCTTGGTTCTGAGCTGTGATCTATGCCTTTAGGACTGGAGAGGGGGCTGGAGACTTCCTGTTGGTCCCCAACTTGGCACAGTTATGGTGTCTGTCCACAGGCCCAGCCAGGGAATATAAAAGAGGGGAAGACTGGACAGCAGGCCTTCAGGAGTGGCTGCCTCCAACCCCAAAGGGCAAAGAGTTAGTGTGGAGGCTGTACCCTGTGCCTCAGCTTGCCCTGTAAAGACTTGGGAAAGGGATGCAGAGCTCTCTATTCACTCCCCAGCTTGGTGCTTGTCCAGTGTGTCCAAATCTGGGGTGCCAGCCAGGTACCTGAGATGAGCTGGTTAAGTGACCTTCAGGAATGGCTGGCTCCAGCCACCGTCCAGCCACAGTCCAGCCTCAGCCATGCAGTTGGCTTCATAAAAGACACTGATTAACAAATAAATCAATGATTAATTAGTTTAATTATTTTCATAAGACAGCAAGGAGTCAGAAGCCATGCTGGGGAGTCAGGCCAGAGGCTGGAGACTCCATTGTGTAGGAATCACATCTTTGGGAGGTGACCCTTTGCCCTGTTGTGTTCCAGTCTCAATGGAGCCACCTGGGGAAGGATAAAACTTCCTAGGTGAGGTGGTTCTCTCTGCTGGGGGCCATTAGCAGCCCACACTCACAGGGGCTCAGTGCTGACTTCATGCCCCCAGGTTTATGTGTCAACATACATAAATTCAGATTTCATGTGCATTTACAATAATATATAATAATAGTATATAAATAATAGATGCATATAAATATATTTAATATATTTATAATATAACAAAGATAAAATATCTTATTTTATAATGCAATTATACATATTTACATAAAATCATAAGCAAAATATGTACAATAATTTTTTTATAAAAGAAATTTATTGAGAGATATCCATACACCATACAATCCATCTAATGTGTTCAATCAATGGCTTTTAGTATCATCACAGACTTGTGCATTCATCACCACAATCAATTTAGAACATTTTCATTACTCCAAATAGAAGCACTTGATACCATTTGGCAATCACATCTCAATCTCTCAATCCTTCCCCAGGCCTAGATACCCACTAATCTAATTCAATCTCTATAAATTTATATATTTTTGCATTTTATATAAATGGAATCATGCAGTATGTAGTATGTAATATTTTGTGTCTGGCTTCTTTCACTTAGCATAATTTCCTTTTTAGTTATAGTAATTTTTATAAATTAGAAGAATGCAGTTTTACAGGAAAGTCATGCCAAAAGTACAACATTCTCGTATACCCCCTTATTGCAGACACTTTGCATTAGTATGATACATTTGTTATACTTGATGAAAGAATATTAAAATATTACCGTTAACTAGAGTGCATTGTTTATGTTAGGTGTGATTTTCCCACATATTAAGAAAAATATGTACAATGCTAGTTTTGCACAATCCTCTTCCGGGCACAATATTAATCTAATTCTCTTCACCCCTTCATTGCTCTCACAACTCATAGAACTGTCCCTTCTGGTGCAGTAGGGAGGAGACAAGCATGTAAACTTGGAGCTGACAAAGTCAAATCTGCTGCTGGGATGGGATATGGCTCAGGAATCTGGTGATTCAGGTAATGCTGGAGTGGGGGAGGGGTGTGCACAGAGGCCCCTATGGGGAAGAGCCACCCAGGCATATGACCACAAGGAACCCAAGAGTACAGAGAATTGGGGTGAGTGGGGCCAGGAGGGGAGGCCCCTGAAAAGGAACGGTTCCCCAGACAGGACCCCAAGAAGTTAGCCTTGGCCTTGTCTGTCAGGTACTTCTGTGGTGTGCCTGGTGTCCAATCCAGGGAAAATGATGGCTGAAGATCCCTGGTCCAGAGAAGCAGGCAGCTCTGCACAAACCACTCCAGGTCTGGCTGTAGGGACAGCTCCCATCCTGCTCTCGGGCATCATCTCTGCCTTTCTGGGAAACAAGGATACCAAGAACCTCAGCTTCCCAGGCACTTTCACCTTCTCCCACAATGTGAGTCCTGGTGCGGTGTGTGAGGAAGGGCATCTTGGACATGGCCTTGGGGTTCAGCAGTACCTTCTGTGGTGTATCATCTCTCCAGGACTGTCAGCCTTTCCCCAGGCAATGTGAGGTTGGCATCTGTGAGCCCCTGAACCAGCAGCTCACACCTGTGCCCTGTTCCTACTCTAGAGGATCCCTGGGCCAGGAAAGCAGGTGGTCTGTGCCTCCTGGGAGCACAGCCTGGAAGGATGTGGTCACTGGGCCACCACAGGCTGCTGGACACTGAGCACGAGGGATGACAGCACCACCTGTTGCTGAACCCACCTGAGCAGCTTTCACATACTCATGCCCCAAGACAAAAGCAGGAAAGATTCAGGAGACAGAAATGCTTGAAGATGCAGGGGCCAGAATGGAAGAGCTGTGATGAGAGAAGAGAGAGAGGTCAGGAGGCCAGTGAGAGCAGGTGCATCCAGGGCTGTGTTCTCTGGCTAGATGACATAGTTACTTTCTTTGGACCACGAGGAAACAATCCACTCAGGTAACCACTGGTAATATGCCATCAGATGACAGTGATCTGAGCTAAATGGCCAGACCTCATGGGTACCCAGAGAAATCCAAACAACACTCCAACACAATGTATTTAACCTGTTACTTTCCTATAGCAAGCATTGTGCAAGTTTTTTTTTAATTTAATTTTTGGAAGAGGTAAAATATCCACATGGTTCAAAATGCAAAAGCTACAGATGGTTTGACATTGAAGAGTCTCTTTCTGACTCATGTACACTAGTGATGTTTCCTTCTGAGAAGAAATCTCAGTTTCTTCTAAGCCCTTCTAGAGAAAATTTTGGTATAAACAAGCAAATATTTGTATCATATCATTTTGCTTTCCTTCAGTCAGTTGTATAATATAAACATTCACGCATTTGTTTCACTTAATATATTTGAACAGTTCTGTCTCCATGTATAAAGAACATTTAAATTCTTTTTACAACTATACAGCCTGCCGTTTTATGGATACACCCTACCACATTTGACAAGTCTCCTAATGATGAACATTTTTTCTATTTTTTGCTACTACAATGTGGCAATAATATTGCCAGGTCAAATTTGTAATTGTAATTTTGAAAAATAGGTCCACATTTCAACACACATAGGCTACAAAAATTTCTATAGCTTCCCAGTGAATTCCTTTAAATTTTAAACTATGGGAACTATACTAAGATATATTTTGTGGATCATTCTTGGTTATTTCCACCCCCAACCCCCATGCATAGTTTTGCTTTAAATTTGTAAATTCAATATTTCTTTCATTTCTGAAATATATTTTGTAATATATCTATTCATATTTGTAATCTTCCATCATTTTGATTTTCTTCATTGAGTATTCCAATTATATGTATTTTGGCTCTCCTTTGTCTAACTTCTATATTTGTTTTTCCTCTGATTCTTTATACCTCTTTCCTTATGTCCATCTGATTTTGCTCATTTTCTCCTTCCCATTGTCTATTTCCCTTAAAATTAGTTTTACATTGTTTCATTCTCTGTAAGCTCCTTTTGAATTTTGACTTCATTGCTGAAGGCTGATTTTTTAAAAATATTTTTTTTTATTTTTGAAGAAGCTTTAGCTTACATAAGTGATAAATTGAAAATATAGGGAGATTCCCATATACCCCACCCTCTTCACCTCCCACAATTTTCCCCATTAACAACATCTTTCCTTAGTGTAGTACATTTGTTACAATTGATGAACACATATTGAAACATTGCTACTAACCATGATCAATAGTTTACATTGTAGTTTACACTTCCAACCGCAAATTTTTATAGGTTTTGACAAAATGTATAATGGCTTGTATCCATCATTGCAATGTCATTCAGAGTAATTCCAATGTCCCCAAAATGCCCCGTGTTACACCTATTCTTCCTTTTTCCTCTCCTCAGAATCTCTGGTGATTCCTGCCTTTATATCAATGTTACAAAGTTCTTCTAATGCTAAAATAATAATGTTTACTTCAGTCCATAGTTACATTCCCCAATTACGTTTGTTCATTCCTCAATATTGAGGATTTTAGCATGGTGATGCCCTCTCTGTTTCTGATTGAGAAAGGCTTAGATCCCATGGAGCAGAAGGATGGAACTACCTTGCTTGCAGTTGTAGATACTCTCTGTTTTTTGAGATGGGCATTGTCCATCATCATTGTGATAGTTGTCCTGAGTGAGTCCAATGAACTGGAGAGTGGATGTTGCAATTCTGCTGAGGTTCAGGAATTCTGCTGAGGTTCATAAGCTCAACCAGCTTATGAACAGCCAAATATTTAAGCAATTCTGCTGAGGTTCAGGAATTCTGCTGAGGTTCATAAGCTCAACCAGCTTATGAACAGCCAAATATTTAAGTCTCTGGGACATATATTTAATTATTATCATGTTAATTATAGGTTCAAATACAAGGGAGAGAAGAATCATGTAGAAGGAAATTATAAATGAGTCCAATTCTGTTACATTGGGGAAAATATATTCCAAGGTAAGTCTCACTGACAGGGTGCCAAATTACTGAGACTTGCTTCCCTTCCTATAGTGTCTAAATGTCTCTAGAGACCACAGAAACACCCCTGCTTGAGACACTGTTTACTGTGGCAGTCAATGAGATCCTCTTGAGATGTGCATGACTGTAAACTCTGGAATGACCTCCCGATTCACTTTGAAATACCTTAGCCTTAAAAACTCATTTGTATTTAATATTTCCCCATTTTGGTAAAGGTCTCTTGCACTTATTTCCTGAGCTTGTCAGTGCTCAATTTTACAAGACTTCCCTTCTTTGAAGTCTTGTCTGTCTGCTTTTTCATCTCTTTCTTCATAAAGTCAAAGTGTACCTTTTGTTATTTGAATTCATGGTGGATAATATCCCAAAGTTCATCTGCTGATGAGTGTTCCGCACATTCTATTTTTGTCTTTCTTTTTCCTTTTGTTACTGTAATATTTGTGTCTTTATCCTGTTACTTGTTCCTTTCCATTACTACTCCTTAAAGCAGATGGTTTTTTCATAGAGGACTTATTTGCAATATATTTATGTGAAAAAAAAAAGTGTTCAGAGCTCTATTACAGGATATCACAGAACTTAGATGTGAGCTTGTTTATTTCATGCAATCAATATATCATATCAGCTGTGAGTCTTTCGTGTACACAATCTGTGTTTTTCCATCATAGCCACAGAGGCAAACTCCTTCTTGCAAATATGACTTACTGTCTTTGTGTATTTACACACACCATTTGAACTCCTCTGAAGCTTTGAAATGACAAGAAATCTCCTGCCAAAAAACTACCACTATTGCAATCATGAAATTTCAATTCTGTAGATTAAGGTATGCCCACACCTGGAGAAAGCATTTTTTTTTCTGGCTCATCTGAGCTGTGAAGCCACATTGAACTTTTCTGGTCTCTTCCCTGTGCACTTATAGTCAAATATCTATGCTTTTAGAAGCTCTTCCAATTATTTTCCAGTTTCACAGAAAATGAAGATGATGTTTTTTTATATCATTATCATTGCAGCTTCTAGATGGTTTCCAAGAAGTTGGGGGTACAAACTTTGGACCACTATCTAAAATACCAAAATATTTCACTCTTTTCTCAACCAATGGTTTCGTTAAAAACTTAATAAAGACTAGGATTTGGAAGAAATAGTTGGTGATCGGGAAAGATAAGAGGGGTATATGAGAGCCAGATGAATGTAAGTGCTTTCAAGTTCATTTTATTTTCTGATTCCAGAAATATTTATTTTAGCTTGACAGGAGCAAAGACTCACACAAGTGACCTCAGGGAATGGGGGGTAAGGAATGGTATAAAAGAAAGGAACACACAAACCCAATAAACTCAGTTACACACAAATTTCAGGATCAAAATACAACAATTATTAATTCAGGGTGTCTTAAAGGAGGGCTACAGACACTCAAGTAATTCACTCTTTAAAAAGTCAACTTATATTCTGATAAATCACCTTTATCATTTTATAAGTGAATAGTCCATGGTATTTGATAATTGTAAACACACTGTTATTACAACCCTAGTTGAGAAATAGAATCTTTCCATTGCCCCAGGAAGTTGCTGGTTAATTTCAGCAGTCAAGCTTACATCTCCACCCCCCAGAAAACCACTGATCTGATTTTCATCACCATAGTTGAGATTTGATAGTTCTGGAACTACAAAAATGCAGCCATTCAGTTCATTCACTTTTGTGTCTTGTTTCTTTTGCTCAACATATTATCTCTGAAATACTTCCATGTTTTAGTATGTACCTGTAGTTCATTTTTTTGTGTTGCTCTATGGCCATGGAATTTTTGACTGTACCAAAATTTATTGATCTGTTCTCCAGTTGAAGGATATTTGTTATGTTTACAGTGTGAACTATTATGAGTAAAGCTGCTATGAACATTCTAAAGTCTTTTTTTGAACATTCATTTTCATTTTTCTTGGGTAAAATGAAGGAGCTGGAGGAGGAGAATGAGAAGAGAGTGTTATTGTTCAATGGATGCAGAGCTTCTGTTTGCAGTTTGATAAAGCTGAGAAATGGGTATTGGTAATAAAGCATAATTTTGTGGTTAATACCATTTAATAGCACAATTTAAAGTCATTAAAATGGGAAGTTTTGAGTTGTACGTACAATAATTCTATTTAAAAAAAAATAAAATCAAAGAAAAACAAAAACGCAATTCCTTGTCCAAGGGGATATTTGACACAGAAGGGTAGAGGAGTAAGTAATTGAATTCACTTTGTCCGACTCAACTAGAAAAGAAATTCTCTCTTGAAATCTCCCTTATGTTTCCCAAAGGCAGGATATAGAAGAAATCCTAGGTCCACACTCATACCTTCACTGCTGCCCTGGGTGCCTCTCACTTCTCCCCCAAGTGCTGTGCACCATCATCGCTGGTGCCCTACACTACCTCTAGCTGGCCTCCTTCTCCTGGATGCTGCTGGAGAAGCACCTCATGGCACAGAACCTGATGGTGTTCAATTACTCCAGTGTCAATGGATTCATGAGGAAGTCCATGTTCCCTGTGAGCTATGGAGTCCCAGCTATGATAGTGGCCATCTCTGCAGCATCCGGGCCTCAACTTTATGGAACACCTGCATGGTAAATGCAAATCCCACCTGCCCATATCCTCTCCAGCACAACCATGGCCACCAGTACAGCCCACATAGCTCTTTAGTTTCACCAGAATATGATAAGCAGCATGAAACTAAGTAACCACTCCAAAGACATCTTCTTGATAAAAGGTAATGGCGAGGTGACTGTTGGTAGATCATTAATATTTATTTGAAATATTAATTATAGAACACATTAGTGATCATGTATTTATATAATTTTCAGTATGTACTATATTAATAACTGTGTGCTAATATAATGTTGATAGTGTGTTATATGAATAATTATATATTATATAATTGTTATATTAATTGAGGTGATTTTATCTAAGCAATTTAATTATTGTAATCATCAATTTTTACCATATTACTGTTTAGGTATTGGTGTAAGATTAATTATACCTTATATTTCATATTAATAAAGCATCCTAAGATAGCATTAATTTAGGTGATTGTATTAACATCTTCCAGTAAGCAAAATTGAAATGAAAGGGTTACCTTGGTTTGTGTCACCTACTTCTCTCAATTAATTCTAAAAGGAATGACATTAATCATTTGGAAATGTAAAGATAATTTAGATAATGAAAATTATTACTATTGCCAGAACTAGGACTTATAAATGACATCTAACTTGCATTCAATGTTCTCAATATTTAATATGCATTAACTCAAATCAACCTCCCTGCAATGTTCTAAGGCAGAAATTAGTATCATGCTAATTCTACACATAAGAAAACTGAGGCACAGAGAAATTGATCAATATGGCCAAGACCGTACAGCTGGTCAGTGGCTCAGTTGGGATTCAAAACCAGGCAATCTGGATCCAGCTCTTACACTTGCAACACTTTTTCTACTGAAAATTATTTACCTGCATCACATGAGCCCTGGACAACTCACCTTCTTGGGTACTTTAAAATACATGTCAGCAAAATTTTTCTCTAAAGCACAATAGTAAGTATATATGGTTCTGCAGGCTATAAAGTCTCTGTCACAAATACTCAACTTTAACATCGTAGTGAAAAAGCAGCTGTAGTAAGAAGACAAAGATGAATATGCATGGCTTTGTTCTTATAAAACACATTTTAAAGAGTACTCATGTCATCATGAGGAATACAACATATAATGCCCACAAGCCCTTCCTTTGCACTGTCAGACTTTCTGTAATCACTTGCACTTTTTAAAAACATTTTAATGATCATTATATTTTTAACACATATGTTTGTTTTTTATTTTATTGAAATATATCATTCATACATGAACATACACAAACAATAAGTATATAGTAAAATTTGTGAACTTACAAAATAAACTTGCATAACATCATACCGAGGTCCCATACATCACCATACCTACATTTTGCATTGTTGTGAAACATTTGTTACAAGCTCTGCAAGAACATTATCAAAATATTACTACTAACTACAGACCCTATCTTACATTTGGTGTATTTTTCCCCCAACCCACCCTATTTTAGGGAGATGAAGAGTTTGTGAATTTACAAAAGTTTGTGAACTTACAAAACAATCATGCACATGTGTAGAATTGCTATACAACACCCCTCACCAACACAGCACACTGTGATGGAATATTTGTTACAGATTATGGGGTAATATCATCATACTGTTACCACCAAACATGGTCCATAGCATGCCTTTGTTACACTTTTTCCACACCCCTCCCATTATCAACACAGTACATCTTTGGCATTGATGCAAAAGACGGTAACACATTATAGGGAGTAGTAGCTGTTTTAGAAACAGAAATGTGGCTGAAAAAGGTATTCTAGGTATGTAAACGTCAGTTGAAAGAAAGCTAGAGAAAAAAAATGTAGGGACTGAATAACACAGAGAACGCAGAGGTGCATGAGAATTGTGGTTGATGGTACAGATGCAAGAGTGTCCTCCTGAGCTAGAGCAGATGTATATCTATTGCAGGGCGGTGGGATTGTGGAGAAACATGGTAAAAATCATGTTTTAATTTGTTTTTTTACTATCTTCCTTTCTGACCCAATATTTTTTACCTAGCCTACATCTACTCATCCTATATATCTCAGCCTAAACACAATTCCCTCAGAGAATGCTTCCCAAGTATTTGAGTTTCCTACACCCAGAGTAGGCTGCAGATCCAACTACACGTTCTCATAAGCTCCAATTCCTTCAATCATAAAACTCCTCAGCTTGGTGGTTATTGTTGTCTAATTATCAGCCTTCTCCACTTAGACTGCATGTCCCTAAAGACTGAGTCAGTTTACTTTAATTATGATTAGATCTTTGGAGCTAATTGCAGATCTTGGTATAGGAGACAATCAATATTTTTTTATTAATCATAAATGAATGTATTCATCTATTCTTTATCCACAATGGTCAATATATCCTTGACTCTCTTTCCATCTCTCTCTTTGCTGCTGGCTCCACATAGACAAAGGATTTATATGGACCCTCCATGTTCTACTCTGTGCTATCTTCTCTGTGAGTGTTGATATCACAGCATTCTTACTGACCAACTAAGAGTCATTCAAAGAGCAGGACATATGCAAAGGTTCACAGGTAGGGTGACCATTCACTCCACATTGCTTGGGACTTATGAGGGTTTTAGAAAGTGGGACTTCCAGTTTTAAAACCAGGACTGACAGATTTTCCAAGATATAGGAACACAGTGCTAAAGCCAAGAAAGTCCAAGGAAGGCTGGAACTAATTGTTCACCCCATTTACAGGACCAAGAATGTCCCATAACTAGCTCTTGCATGCTTGGCCAGATTTTGTATTACTTCCATGGAATTCAAAAGCCTCTGGTATGATGAGTTAAGTGTGAGATAGGCTAAAAGAAGGTTTTGAAAGTGTGGAACTAATTCAGTATACTGTCTTCATTTACCACAGGGCTGCTGATGCAAAATACCAGAAATGGGTTGGCTTTTATAATGATAATTTTAATTGGGGTAGAAGCATAGAGTTTCAAGCCATGAAATGTCCAAATCAAAGCACCACCAGAGATACTTCCTCACCAAAGTCAGCTATTGGTAATCCTAGTGTATTGCCACATGGTGAGGCAAGATGGCAGCCAGTCTCTGCAGATGTTCCTGCCTTCCACTCAGAATCTACCATTTCTCAGAGCTCAGCTGTGGGCATCCAGGCATAAGGCTTGTCTCTCTCTGGGTCTCCTCTCTCAGTCTCAGGTGCTCTGCTTTCTTCCAGAGATCATCTGTGGGTTATCAGGCATATGGCTTATCTCTTAAGCCTTGAGCTGTGCTGTGGGCCCAGGCTCTAGGAGGCTTTGTGTATCAGCTTCAGCTGCTAGCAATCCTCAAGTCCTCTCTCTTACATGGTCAGGTCAAAATGGAAGCTTTCTTTCTCTGTCTGTCTCTTCTTTGTGTCTCAGTTTATACAATGCCCAGCAAGAGAGCAGTGACCCAACCTGAGTCTCATCTCACTGATGTTGTCCAATCCAAAGTGATCTAATCAGGTGTTAAAAGAACACAATCAAATGATCTCACACCCACAGCAATGGGTTAGCTCATAAACTCTCTTTTTGGGATCCACAAAATTCAAACTGTCACATATGCCCATGGGATTTCTGCAGATTAATCTGGCTTTTTTTCTGATGACTTTCTGTATTGTGAAAACAAAGCTCTCCTCCCTCAACAGTGATGTCTTCACTCTTGTGAACATGAGGTAAAATGGAACAGAAGCACACATGCTCCTGGAACAAGCACATGTGTCTCTGAGCTCCCGATTCCCCTCATCAGAGTTTCTGCAGGGATGCAAAGGAGAGAAGTATGGCCAGCAACTCCTCCATACCCAGCTCAGATACTGTGGTTTGCTGCTGCCATGCAGGCAAAACATTTTACAGCATGAAACTTCCTCAGCTGAAAAGAGAATTGACTTTTTTCTCATTGACAAGGATGTTTTGTTGTTCCTATGACAAAGGACTAAGGAATATTTATATTTTTATAATGCATTAAAGGATGTAATATATAACTGGTCCTGGAGCAGAGCATGGCTTTCATGCCCTGCTCTTGCATTTTTGCTTTTCCCTCTAAGAACTCTAGTCTCCCAATTGTTCAAGTCAGGTTAAATATCCACATAACACTGTCTTTGGGAGGCTTTGGGTGTCCTTTGCTTTCTTCAAATTTGTGTGGATTTAATGACCACTATTATGGGCAAAGATGCTCAGGCAGTACATGGAGTGGGTAAGGAGAGAAAGGGTCCCAAATGTAAGCCAGCTGTGGTAGATTACAATTCACAAATATAAATGAGTACTTGCTTCTATATTTCTACTAGACTATAAGGTCTGTGAAGGCAGAAATCTTGTCTTTTTCATTCTTGTGCTCAAACTCCAGCACAGAGCCAGGGACACAGTGCATGCTCAATAATGTTCCATTTCCTGTCCTAACATTACTGGATGGCCATTGATGGGCCCATGATATTGATGACTATGCTTCCAAGCCTTTGCTCTTGAAATTGAAACTTAGCCTAGTGTTATAGGGTGCCTAAGAGTTACCTCCTAAGAGCCTCCTTGTTGCTCAAATGTGGCCTATCTCTAAGCCAAACTCAGCATATAAATGAATTAACTTCCCCCCAGCATGGGACATGACACCTGGGGATAAGCTTACCTGGCTCCGAGAGATTACTTCCAAGTAGCAACTAGCAATGCAACTGGAAAAAGACCTTGAATAAAAGGGATGAAATGTAAAGACAAATGAGTTTATATGGCTAAGAGACTTCAAAGTGAGCGGGGAGGTCAATCTTATGCATATCTCAGCAGGATCTCATAGACTGCCAAAGTAGGTACTACTCCAAATAGTGGGACTCCTTAGGGCTCGGGAGACACCCAGATCCTATGGACAGAGCATATAACTCTGGAGTTTGGTGCCTTGACAGTTGGTTCTACTTTGGAGTTTGTGCTCAG
The DNA here is from genome assembly GCA_029593785.1 of Cabassous unicinctus. Taxonomy (NCBI): domain Eukaryota; kingdom Metazoa; phylum Chordata; class Mammalia; order Cingulata; family Chlamyphoridae; genus Cabassous; species Cabassous unicinctus. Next base: position 16,210 of record JAQZBX010057411.1, read on the forward strand.
AAGAGTGACAGTTGGACTCAGTTATGGCTTCCCTTCACATGGCTCACCTGTTGCTTCTATTTGAACCTATAGTTGGTGCTGAAGTTAGTATGTGTACATCCAGGAAGCTTAAATCTTTGGGCTATCCATGTACCAGCTGGGCCCTGAGCCTCAGCAGAGTTGCAACACCTACTGTACAGTTCATTGGACTTACCCAGGACAACTATCAAGGAGGTGAGGATGAACAACCATCATACCAAGGAAATGAGAGAGCCTACAACTGCAAATGAAAGAGTCCCATCCATTGTCTGTCTAGGATGGAAGCCCTCTCTCAATTAGAGGTGGAGTGGACATCACCATCCCAGAATATTCAGGACGGCAGAATGAACTATAGACTAGAGAGGACTTACTGGTTATCTACTATAGACTTATTGTGATTCTAGCAATGGAAGTCATTACAATATTGATGTGGAGGCAGTGGCCACTGAAAGCTCTTAGGGCAAGGAGAGGGTAAAAAAGGTGTAAAATGGGGGCATTTTCAGGACTTGGGAATTGTCCTGAATGCCATTGCAATGACAGATATGTCCTATTACACATCTTCCCATAACATACATAATTGTGTTGGAGAGAGTGTAAACTACAATATAAACTATAACCCATGCTCATTGGCAATGCCCCAACATGCATTTAGCAATTGCTATGAATGTACCATATTGAGGATGGATGTTTTTTATGTTGGAAAGGTGGGAGGTATGAGGAGTGGGACATATGGGAATCCCAAAGTTTTTATGTAACATTTTTGTAAGCTAAGTATCTTTAAAGAAGTAATAAAAAAGAACTTGTAGAAGAAAATATAGATAAACATAAGTAAAAGTAATACAAAGGAATAGAACTAAAAACATTGTTGGTAATTGCCCAACTTCACAAATAATCAAATAAAGAGAAATTTAAAAATTAAGGAAATGAAATTTCCTTATCATCAATTTGTCAAATAAAATAAAAACATCCCATAGTGGTAAGGCTGAGTTAAAACAGGAAAACTTGCCAATTGAAGAATTGCAAATGGAAGGTGATCTGTCCAAGAAAAGGGCTTCTACTAAGAGGTCATACTCTAATGTTTGATTTCTCTGTAAGGCTGAAGCCTCAGAAGAAAGAACATTTCTTGGCCAGAGAAAAGAATTTCAAAATGAGAGTTTAAAATCAGAAAGCCTCTTATTTTCTTTGAAGTTTAACTATTATGATCATAAGGTTTCGTTAGAATCAATATAAAGATGACTATGACACTGGCTTTGAATTAGCCCTTGGTTTGAAGTTGTCTTGGCCTCTTCACCAATGTTGTGAACTTGAGCTAGTTCCCTTGTTACTGTAAGCTCTTACTCCCTCATCTGTAAATAATGGAAAATGATACTAATCAGATAAAAGAGTTATTGCAAGAATTAAATGAGGCAATGTGTATAAAATAATTTAACTGTGTTGTCATATAGTGAGTGTTGTGGTTGTTTTATTATTAGTGTTGAACTACTTTTTGCTTGAAAAGCTTTAATTAATTCAATATGTTTGTATTACTGTGGTACAGAAACAACTTCATATTTAACCATTCAACCATCCTGGTCACTCCATTCAAGAAATATACACTGATAATAAACCCCATACCAAGAAATGTAGTAGGCATTGTGTGTATGAAGATGGATATATATACAACATGAAATACAAGGGATTCACATTGGGATGAGTAGAAAAATTCAGTAAATATGGGATGACTGAAAAGAAAGTGAAT
>JAQZBX010057412.1:0-17970 GCA_029593785.1 Cabassous unicinctus
AAATGAGAGGCAGAGGCACAGAAATGGAGAAGAGAGCAGAGGAGAGAGGGCAGAGGATGAAGGGAAGGATAAGGCATCATTTGGTTTGGCAAAGGAAATGGAGAGGGTCTAGATGTTGAAGAGAATGAAAATATTCAGGGGACTTTGGCCTCTGCTATTTGGATTTCATTTTCTGAGTTGTAAACTTCCTGTAAAAAAGTGAGGGGAAGACAGATGGAGCAAAGAGATGCTTATTGGGACAGTAACTCAAGTCAAAAGTACTAACGGCATGGTTATCTGGGTGGGTTTGCATCTCTCTGAGCACCCAACCTAGAGTGGGTTCCTAACCTTTAGCAACCTTATTCTCCTGCCTCAATTGTTTGCATGTCTTGTCTCTCTGCGTGACATGTTTGTTTATTTACTTCTTCATCGTCTGCCTCTCCATTCCCCTTGTCACACACTCCAGAGACTTACCCTAGAAACTAAATTCCACAAAGCCACGGATTTAATTCCAGCTTTATTCCCAGTTCCCAGAAGAAGGCTTGGTACGAAGTAAATACTAAATAATTGGTGCTTATTTCAATTAGTGAATGAATATGCTTATGCTTTACTGATATTTCAAAGGCTCTCCTGTTCAAAATAGCCATTATTCTCAATGGCTTTTCCTAGAAAAGCATTGCAGATTGTTCTTAATTAGTAGTTTTCAGCTAATAAAAGGAGAAGAGAACTTGGAGTTTTCTTAAGTTATTTTAGTTAGAACCATTTTTGCTCAGCTGAACCTTTTTTTTTTTTTTTTTAACTATGGCCAGCAAGCAAAGAACTATTTTTTCTATTACCAAAGGGTATATTGGAACGTGCAACCTAACATTTAAAAAGTATGTTGGAGGGGAGCGTACGTAGCTCGAGTGGTTGAGCACCTGCTTCCCATGTACTAGGTCCTGGGTTTGATCCCTGGTACCTCCTAAAATCAAAACAAACAAACACACAAGCAAAAAAAACAACTCTTTTTGGGGAGGGGATGTAGCTCAGTGGTTGAGCACCTGCTTCCCATATATAAGGTCCTGGGTTCAATCCCTGGTACCTCCTTAAAAACAAAACAAAAAAAAACATATTGAAAAACCAGCAATCCTTTGGCTGCAATTTTTTTCCTTCTAAAGACTTACTTATGTTTTTAACAAATTTCCCCAAGTTACCTTCACATCATGGAAGAGAAGGAAAAGTGTTGTCACATTAGGTCTGACTTGACTTGATTTAGGACTCCAAGCATTTGTTCTCGCTGAAGGCTTTATTGATGTGTCTGAAAATGTATTGTAAAACAAATTAAAGTAATTAAATGGAAGTAAAAATCCTTTTAATGGCTAAAACAAAATTATTAAGTGACTAGACAGTAATCGAGTGTTGCATCTTAATTAAAGTGAAATGTCTTCATTTTTGTGGAGGGGCTTGACTTGAGGTAGAGACTTTTCTGACTAGATAACTCTGCTCTTGTGTCCCAGTTGGAAAAACTGTCAATGTATAATTTCCTTCTGAGGCAGGGAAACTGAAAGAGGCTCAGAGATCCTGCACATGCTGTACTTTCTGTAAGTCAGAGGTATGGAAGGCAAGTAGCTCAGGGCACCCCTTTTTAAAGAAAGAGAGAGAGTGGGATTTGTGGTTTGGCTCTGCTGCACGCTCTCTTGTGAACTTGGGAGAACTCTCCTATAATCTCAAATTCCTCCTCCCACCACTAGGGGCATCAGACGAAATAATATATGTAAAGGTTCTAGCATGGTACACAGCAAGCACTTAATAAATGGCACTTAACTAAGACTCTGTTGTGGTTGGTAGAATAAAGAGCCTGTGATTCAATTAGTAGAATAATGCCTCCCATCCAAAGATGTAACACCCTAAATCTGGAACCTGTGAATACGTTATGTTATTTGGGAAAAGGGTCCTTGCAGAGGTGATCAAGTTAAAGATCTTGAGATAGGGAGATCAGACTGGATTATCCAGGGGTTTCCCATGTCATCACATGGCATCTTGTAAGACGGAGGCACAAGGATCAGAGTAAGAGGAGATGTAAGGATGGAAAGAGGGAGCGATTTGAAGAGTCTACACTGCTGGTTTTGAAGATGGAGGAAGAGGCCATGAACCAAAAGTGTGGGTGGCCCCTAGAAGCTGACAAAGGCAAGGAGAAAGATCCCCTACACCCAGGACCCCTGGAGGGAACACAGCTCTGCCCATGCCTCTACTTTAGCCCAGGGAGACCCATTTTGGACTTCTAAGCTCCAGAACTATAAGATCTGAAATGTGTGTTACTTAAGCCACCAAATTTGTGGCCATTGGTTTCTGGCAGCAATTAGAAACTCATGCATGTGCTAAGAAGCAATAAAAATCTCTTCTATCCCTGCACTGACCCACATGGACAGTGCCAATTCACATCTCTAGTGCTTTACCTGTTTTTCTCTGCCATAAACCCTGATTCTAAATACTGGCTATGACAAAAATCATAGCACATTTGACACGTATTTAGTGATTATCATGTGCTAATTATTTCTCTGAGTACTTCCCATACATTAGTTAATTTTATCCTGATAAGAACTTTTTTTTAGGTCAATGCCCTTATTATCGCCATTGAGCCAATCTATAAAATGGGGAAACTGAGGCACAGAGTTGTTTTTTTTTTGTTTGTTTTGTTTTGTTTTGTTTTGTTTTTACATATTGACACCACACAGTTGGAAACTGGCTGTGTCAGAATTTGACCTCATGAAGCTTCATCCTACAATCAGGAAGTCAACTACCCCATTTTCTAACCATCCTCAAAATCCAGGAATGGCATGGAACTGTGATGTTGATTTTGTTTGTGACTGTAATAAAATTGACTTTTATTATTAGCTTCCTAAAATTTGTGGCCATCTTTGTTGGTCCCCACATCCTGGGGAAGTGTTACTCAGAGCTAATAAGCTTGAACAAATGTGAAAGGAAACGGATTCAGGGTTTGAAGGAGGATCCAAGTGACATAGTGGGAGAATGCTGGACCCATCTCCATGTCCATTGTTATTTCACTCCAACCATGTTGAATCTGTAAGAGGATTCAATATAACGTTTACTGATTTCTTTGCAGTCATTTATGCAACAAGGCAATGCAAGCAGAGAAGGATTCCTGGATGCAGATTTCTTGAGTAGAACAGCTAATTGGAATTCCATACAACTGTAGAGACTGGAGGGCTCTTCTGAAAGTTATTGCATGTCATTGCATTAAGCTGTATCATGGAAAATAAACGCTCTGATTGTTGAAGCAGCAGCTCATAAGAGATTTTCATGTAAACAGAGATCTAGATGGCTTCCCATCTCAGGGGTTACTTGCTTCCATGCCCAGGGATCAGGTAAGTTTTCCAAGAATTGATGTTAATTATCCTCCTTGAAAATTTGTAAACAGTTCAAATTGAAGAATATGTTTTACAATGATATTTTATTGCCTTGCCAACCCGCAAAACTAAAACTGTTAGGGATGATTACTCTCTAATGAGAGTGTGTATGTGTGCATGTGCATGTGGATATTGTACTATCAGCCAGCCCATTATGCTAATAGCTTTATATATATTACCAGTCTTTAGCACAACTCTGTCAAATGGGTGTTACTTTTTATACTTCATAGGTATGAAAACTGAATGTCCAGAGAGCATAAGTGACTTTTATAAAAGCACATAGCTATGGGAGAATTAGTGTCTGAGCAGGGATATAAATTTCACATTATACAACTCCAAATCCCATTTCTCAACAACTGCACCATAAAAAGAATAGAATGATTGGAGAACTTTATTTTGCATCAAAATTCAGTATTCAGCATTCCTTCTACTAAAAAAAATAAAGTGTCATTTTAAAATCTACTCAGTGAATGAACATGTGGATAATTACTTTAAATAGAATTAGTTTTTTTTAACTTAATGTGCCATACACCATTTTCACTTTTATTTGCTACTTTCGTGTGGTGCTTACTACATTTGCCTTGTCTTGTTATATTGATGCATGATTAAATTAAGACAAATAAGGAAATGAACGTTTGTTAACCATTAGTGTTCTTTTTTTAAAATCTAGTAAAATGCAGAAAATGTCAGGTCCCTTTAAAAGAAAATTTCTTTTTCTTACCCCTCAGCCATATAGTTTTGCCCTTTCACCCACTTTCAACAAACAACAGTCAACCACATGACACAAATGAGAGATGGTATATTCATCTCGTACAAACCCCATGCTTATTTCAATTCATCATCTTAGTGTTCTACTCAAGTGATTTTAAGGCAATTATCCTAATGGATTTTCATGCTTCGAATAACTTATTTTACAGATTCTTATATAACTAACTTTTCTTTGCTTTTTAAAAAAATTCTATTTGCCAGTTAAAAGTTAGCAAAACAGTCTTTCTGTTAAAAGTGATGGAAACAAGACAAATTAGCACAAGCAGAAATCGAAGCAAAAATCAGCTTCAGCTTACTTTAAGATTGGCTCACACACTTCACGGAGGCCCAGATGTATCCCGAGAGGTGATCGCAAATGGCACTGCCAACATTCTCATTTTCTCTCTACCACTTGTGTCTCTGCTTCCTTCCTTGATTAATTTAATCATGCAGAAGGACTCTCTCCTCACAGAGGAGAAGATGGCTGCTGAGACCCCCAGATGTACATATTTATTAGCATCACCAAAATGAAGAAATGTAAAACACCTCCGTTGGTTCTCTCCCAATCACCCGCAGAAGAATTCTGGCCTCTATTTGATATAGTGCAGTGGTTTTTTAAACTGTGGTCCCTTAACCAGTACCTGAGGCGATCATCTGCATTAGGTAATGTAATCACCTGGGAACTTGTTAGAGAGGCAAATTCTTGGTTCCCACTTCAGACTTAAGGAATCAGACCCTCTGGGGTGGGGCTTGTGTTTTTCCAATCCCTCCTGGTGATTCTGATGAGTGCTCATGCTTGAGAACCATGGCTCTACTTATATCCCTGGAAAAATCAGAGATGTCCAGGAGATGAAGTGTGACATTTGGACAAGTGAGGGTCCCTGGGTCATTGGAAGAAAGGGGACCCATGGCTGACATCCCATTCTGAACAATACAGGGTGGGGAAGGATCCATTCCCAAAAAGAAGTGGAAATTCTAGGTAGATGAAAATAACAGTATCTGCCATGTTGCTTAGTCATCATATCTAGTTATTTCATGTAGCGTCAAGTTCAGAATCTGTGGTGTTGGGTTGAGTTTTTCCCTAGTGTCATGGCAACCCATGGCTAAAAGATGTTTATTCAACCCCAACATGTCCAAAGCCTAAAATTGGGCAGAAAACATGACAAATGCAATAAAAACAAACACTTGAGAAAAGGGGAAGGGGAAAGCCATATACAGAGGCCCATTTTATTGGGGAGTTTGGACTCATTTCACCATTGCAGGGATTTTTGTTCTGTGCACAGGGAGGATTTCCCACATCTATTGTCCTCTTAAGATGGCATTGGGTTTCCCTTTCTGGATCTATAGAGATTAAGCAGCCACTCCCACATTGGCGTGGTTTTGAGGTTCTGAAAACTGGGTAAAAGGAGACGTTCTGAACTTACAATTGTTTTATAGGCCCCTGAACCCCACAATCCACTTCTCAGAATAATTCTTTCGATTGTATAAAATAACACCCATAGGATTACACAGGAAACCAATTATAATGAACTACAGTTACAAAATTTATTTTAAAAAATCTGTGACATACCACATTCATGCTTTAATAATAAGAAAAACGTGGAGAGGACTATAAACAACACTTAAAGATGTTCTGCAGCAACCTGAATCTTACAGGAAAATATTTGCATTGGTGATAAAAATCAAGACACTACCAATGCTGCTGGAGTGGGTTGCCTGTATTCATAATTGATGGAAGTACTAAGTTTCAGGCATTTTGCTTTCTTCATGTGGATTCACAGCTTTCATCCAGTTTAAGTACCCCCCTACCTTGCAGGTGGAGTGAGCAAAGGGGCCTCTTTTCCATCCTCAGTGTTTGTCTGTCCCCATATTACCAAATGCCCTTGTTTATAGGCTGTTGACTTAGTTTCTAGGAAGTCTGCATGCTAGAACACCAGAGAACTGTTTTCATCCTGGTTATGATTGGCTGAATCGTGGTCCCCCAAAAGACATGTTCAAGTCCTAATCTCCAGTCCCATGCAAGTGACTTTATTTGGAAATAAGATCTTTGAAGAAGGAATTAGTTGGGGCCAAACTGGATCAAGGTGGGCCCTGATCCAATGGGAATGGCATCCTTATAAGGAGAGAGGAGACCAAGACAGACATGAGCGAAGGCAGCGTGAAGAGAGAGGCAGAGTTTGGGGAGATGTGTCTATAAGCCAAGCAATGACAGTGGTCAATGGCAAGTACCAGAAGCTTGGAGAGTCAAGGAAGGATTCCCTACAGGCTTCCAAGGAAGCATCTTGATTTTGAACTTCTGGCCTCCAGAACTGGGAGTGAAATAATGTCTGATGTTTGAAGACCCTGGTTTGTGGTAGTTTGTTACAGTGTCCTGGCACTGTCTCCTAATGCTTGTTTTCAAGTGACGTTTTTGTGTTTCTGTAGACTCTGCCTCTCCCCTGCCCACCTCCCCCAGGTCTCAACCCAATCAGCATTCCTTTGACCTCTCCTAAAACACCAGCCTTAGGATGCATCCCAGTGGGAGGACTCTGAGACAAAAGGAGCAAGACCAAGAGTGGTTGCCATATTGTTTCTGAATTAAACATCTGACAGAAGGCGAGAGAGTAAATTGAGAAACCCTTCTTGGTAAACTCAGAGTCATCTTAGAATTACAAGGGGGTCCGTATATTTATATACAATTGATCACTGCATACATAAAAAATCTTTCTTTCTCTTTTCTTTCATTTTCTGCCTTTCTCTCTCTCTCTCACACAACCTCTCCATTCCTCCCCTCCCTTCTCCTGTTCTCTCTCTTTCTCTTTCTTTTTCCCTGTTTCTTAGAAAGACCAAATCACTGTCTTCCATAATTTTCTCCAAGGAAGAAAATAGGTAGCCATGGAGAATGAAATGATAAACTCAGGAATTCGTTCATTTATGTTACAAATTCCATTTATATAGTACCGTTATTTTTCCACCCATTTTTCATACTTTCCAAAGAATTTGACACCACCTTTAAGCTCTTGTGAACAATTTTCAGTGTTAGTTTTTGTGTGGACAATGAGCCATTTGACAACAGCACAGGAGTCTAACTTCACTGGGGGGGAGGGAATGAATCTTAATTATAATGTCGATTGAAAGATGAATTTATGTGTGGTTAAAAAAATGAAACTTGGACACGTCCCTTGATAAACAGTTTGGCTTTGTTCTTGAGCATTACTGAATTAATTCCATTGCTAATTAAATAAGAGATTATGGTTTTCAATTCATGTCATCTTGAGGCAATTTTTTAAAGCTATAAACGCATCTGCTCTGTTCAAGCATTTTAAAAGATGTAAATGAAGACAAATGGGCTATTTTGCATGAAAGTTATTATTTCAGCCGTAGTGCACTTGACGTATGTCAGACGGACAATCTGCTGTAACTTTTCTTACATGCAATTTCAGCAAGGAAAGGCAACCTCTTCAGGCAAGCTTAGCCGGTAGCAACCTCGGGGAGAGAGCGATTTTGGTTTGGGATCTTTCTTAATACCCCAGGGTTGCCATAACAAAGTACTTCAGACTGATTGGGTTAAAACAACAGAAATTTATTCTCTTGCAGTTCTGGAGTCCAGAAGTCCAAAATAAAGGTGTGGACAGGGCTGTGCTTCCTCCAAAATCTCTAGGGGAAGGTCCTTCCTGCCTCTTTCAGCTTCTCATGGCTACCAGGAACCATTGGCATTTCTTGATTTGTGATGCATCACTCCCTCTCAGCCTTTGTCATTGCATTGCCTTCTCTCCTCTATTTCACTTCTCTCTCTCTCTCTCTTTTTTTTTTTTTAAATAAGGACACCATATTGGATTATGCCTCCTATTCCACTTTGGTCTTTTTCTTAACTATATCTCCAAAGATGATCTTTATAACATTTCATTCAGAGGACTGGGGTTTGGACCTAAGTATATATATATATATATTTTGGAGAGGGATGGTCACAATTCAAACTCTAACAGTAACTTCCCATCTTTTCCATGCATGTTCACATTCGACAGGCATGGTTTCCTTTCTCATTCTTCACTTGCTGTCATTGAAATGGATGCTAAAGTCTAAACACTTAATGGCGGGCACTAGAAAGAGGAAATGGAGCAACTGGAAGGGGGACAGCTTTGGATTTCAGTAGATGCCGTCCAACCCCTGAGTCTAATCATCTCTGGCAATGGTAGTTTGGGCATAGTATTTAAGCTTTGTTTAAAATGATAGAAAACAGAGGCGAAGTAGATTAGGGCTGTCTTCGCATGGCTTTAAGGTTCCACACGAATAAAATTAGCTGTGCGAAGGGATATTTTCAGGGCATTGGAATAACCCATTAGCCTCGTCTTAGTTGCCACTGCCCTTGATGTGAGAAACGCTCCATCTATACCTGTATCGGAATCCGTCATGGATACTTCCTTAGTTCCCCTAACGTAAAGAATCTTCCTCTTGTTCTGAGCACGATGATGTTGTCGGAGGGAGATCTAGATGTGTGGAAGGTCAGCTGATCACTGACCTTACCCCAAGTTTCACCTTTACCTTTGGGTTCTCTCATATTGACGTGCAGTATATTCTTTAAAGTGCTACTACAGAACTGGGAAAAGCCTATTCCCCTTGGGTTTTTTAAGTGCAAATGGATGAGACCAGAATTTTCCCAAAGTCTTTTGACTTTTCTAAGGGAAAGCCAAATGTACATAAAATATTAATTCCAAAAAAAGTGAAAACATATTCAATGATTTTCTGTGCTCTTTTCTTTTTCACATGTTTCTCATTCAGTCTGGATTTATTTGGTACCCAGTCTTTCTCAAGGAAAAGTATTAATGTTTTCACCTCAAGGAAATAAAACCATACAAGAAAATCACAAATCCACAACATTTTCATGCCCAGAATTGGATGATAACTGGCTAATGAACCATCTTAGATATTTTTCAAATGAGAAGGAGCGTAGAAGATAAATAAATTCCCTAAAAAAATAAATCAAGTGTTTAGTTCCACTTAATTTCAGTTAAATATTTTTATAAGTAGAATTATTTTATGATATATGTATATTTTTTCTGTAACATTTTGTTTATTCAGAATTAATCCCCATTAAGTACCAAAAATAATTCTACTGTGGCTGAAAGCCAGATTGTTAAATCACCTGAGATGCACTTTTATTAAGAACAATTTGTCTTCCTACGTTGGTACGTAGGTTGTTTAGCCATTAAGCAAAGCTCCCTGGAGCTTATGAAGCATATAAAGGTGTGCTTTGACTTTAAAGAAATGCACTCTCTTCTTCTGAAGAGAGAGACAAGGAGCAGAGCCCACTGTTGGAACTGGAGCTTCCTAACTCAGTTATTTGAGCTGAACCACAAGGTCTGACTACATTGTCTTCCTTGCATGCCTGCTTTGAACTGGACTTGCCTTTGTCTTGCTCATAATTCCTTCCAGCACAGAGTTTTATGTGTTGTTCATCATTCCCAAGTTGGACCTGTGAGGAGAAGATGGACTCATTGGAGAGGGAAGGACTCTCCCAGCCTCTCCTATGAACTCCCTCCCCACATCCCCGAGATGGTTAGCAAAATCTTGCTCTGAGATGAAGACACAGGAAAACCACTAGTGTTGAGAAGTGGGATGCAGAGCTTCCCACTGGGTATCTCTGGCAGGAGACAAAGACCCCAAATTGGAGAAGAGACTTAGAGAGCACTCCTAGGGGATGCTCAATAAACTTGGAGGTGGCTGCAGAAACATATAGCATCTCCTACCCAACCAAGGATTGACCTTGTCCCTGCCCTCCTCCTCTTTAGATGTCCTTCCCATATGGCCCTGGAAGCACATGGAGCTTTGGCTGCTGAAACCTCAAGGGCAGCCCCCTGCCCCCATCCATCTTGTTTTGAGAAAGAAGCACACATCCAGATGTATTTCCAGCACTTGCACTTAGCCACCTTCGTTCTTCAGCCAACTGTAATGCGAAGGGTGGTTGCCACAGGTGAATGCCTTGCCGTCTCCCTGTCCATGGCAAGGAGGCTGCAGTTCTGCATGTAAGTTCCCCTAAACAATGTTTTGGATGGATCAACCTGGTGCCTAATGCCTCTTTCTTCAGAATTGCAATGGGCTTAGTTGTAGGGCAGTTTGGGACACTCTGGACTGGGAGTTCCCCTATTTCTTCTTTTGGGGCATGCTGGGAGGGATGAGGGCTCAGGTGGTGGGTGTGTAATAAAATCAATGATGAAGATTTTAAGAATGAACTTTCTTGACTGCCTACGATGGGTTGGGTAATGTTTTTTTTTAAATTCAATTTTATTGATATATATTAATAAAGCATGTGATTCATCCAAAGTGTGCAATCAATGGCATTTGGTATAATCACATAGTTGTGCATTCATCACTTCAATCATTATTAGAGCATTTTCATTATTTTAATAATAATAATAAACAAAAAAGAGACAAACAAGAAAATTCCTCACCTCTCAATCTCTCTGTTTCCCCCACTGTACATAGCTGCTGTTTCTGGTTATTCTATCCAAAGTGTATAATCAATGGCTTTTAGTATAATCACAATGTTGTACAATCATCATCTCAAAAATTTTAGAGCAATTTTATTACTCCAAAATAGACTCCACACCCCTTAGCATTCCTCCCTCAGACCTACATAACCACTAATCTTATGGGTAATGTTTTAAGCTCTTTACACATTGGTATATTATTTTCCTCACTTACAGGGTAAAATTCCAATGATAATATTTACCAAGTTCACATTTTTCCTTACATTTGATTTGAATCACTTTACTGATGCACAGTTATTTTAGTTCCATATTCTTAAGGATATATCTTATTTCCTGGGTGCATGAGTGAACATATGTTGCTAAACCTAAGGAATAGTTTTAGTTGGATTTTTTAAAAATGGTAAATTTCATGAACTCCTAATCACACAATCTCAGTGGGAGTGATATCACCTGCAATGGGTGAGAATTAGTTCTCAGGGGTGAAAAAAATCTTACTCTTTTGATTTATAAACACAGGTATACATACAGTACGTAGATATGCAGTATGTCTATGGTATTAAAATTTTATGAGGGGTGATTAAAAATATGTAAAAATGCTCTTTAGGAGGGCAATAATGAGAAAAAGAATGAGAAACTCAGACTAAATCATGCTCAACTCCAACTGTGTATTAGAACAAACCTCCATGAGCTGAATCTACATGGAGCCTGAGAAGGTATATTTAAAAGCTGACCAGGAGATTTTGAGTTGGAGAATTGTGAAAATATGTGCAAACCTGTATTACAATTTTCATCACGCAGGGCAGGCAGTTGCATTGCAGAGAAATGCCCAATGCTTAGTTCCGAGCATTAACTTTTAAAGGAAAAGCAATGAAGCACTTTACAGAAACAGCCCAAATTGTTGCACCCTACTTGAGCAGAATTACAGTAAATGAGGACAGAGAAACAAGGCAGTCACTGGAGGGAGAAGTAGGCAACAGAATGAAGGTATTTTTTAAAATGAGGAATCATAAAATGATTATATGCCCATGGAAATGATTCAATGGAGAGTGAAAAGTTGATGACACAGAAGGAGAGCTGGAAATCTTAGAGCAGAGTTTCTCAACCTTGGCATCATTGACATTTAGGGTTGGATAATTCTCTGTCGTAAGGGCTGCCTTGTGCATTGTAGGGTGCTCAACAATATCCCTGGCCTCTACCCACTAGATGCCTGTAGCACCTGTCCCTCTGTCGTGGCAACAAAAGTGTCTCCAGACAGACAGACATTGCCAGTGGCCCTTGGGGCAGAGTGACCCACATTTGAGAACCACTGGGATAGATAGATGATGGTGATGATGGTAGATATATATATATATAGATGACAGATAGATAGGTAGATGATAGATGGATGGATGGATAGAAAGAGAGATTAGATAGATAGATGATAGATAGACAGACATAGATACATTGATGATGGATGGATAGATGGATGGATAAATGATAGATAGATAGGGAGATAAATAGCAAAGAAAGAAAGTTGGATGGACAGATGATAGAAAGATGATGGATAGATAGATAGAGATGATGGTGATGATCAATAGATGATAGATGTTTAGATAGATGGATAGATGGATGGATAGACAGATGATAGTGAGATAGGGAGATAGATGATAGATGGATTGATCAAAAGATAGATTAGAGGGTAGACATACAGAGTTTCTCATGTTAATTTAAGGGTTCTTAAGCACTCTTGACATTTGGGGTGGATAATCTTTGAGCTGGGGGGCTGTCTTGGGCACTGTAGAGTGGTTAATACATCCTTAGCCCCCACCCACCAGATGCCAGGAACACCTCCTCAATGAGAGAACCAAAGATGTCACTAGCCATTGTTCAATGTTGTCTGGGGTGGGGCAGAACTGTCCCAGTTGAGAACCTCTGCCCTTGAGTATTACCTTTGAGTGGGCAAGAGGGGAGGGGATCCAATGTACTGGCAGAGAGGGGGACAGATGTGTGGTAGGGCTGCTAGCAGAGGCATCCTTTGAGTTTTTCAACTTCTTCTCTGTACTATAAAGCAAAGCCTTCTGCTGGGGCGAGTTGGAGAAAAGCAGTATTGGAGGTGGAATGAGAGGGGGGAAGGAAGCAATACCCCAGAAAGAGAAATGCTTGGGGCTTGCAGGGGGATCTTGTGCTCCATGATTAGGCAACGGCCTGGAGTTCAGTCAGTATATTTGGGTATTCTCGTCTCTAGCTTCATTCAGCTATGTAGGTGCTGCCACAGAATAGGAGGGGACTTAGATTTAGCCAGGCTGGAATATTGCCACATATTTACAAGGAAGAAAAGAGCAAAAGGGTATTGCTAGCAGAAATTGTATGGAAGACGGTGGAGTTTCAGCTAAGTGAGGGCTAGTGAAATGGTGGAAGTTGGGACCATTGCATGTCCTAGCAGGGGGAAGGGGAGATACTAGTTGTGTAGGTGGATTAGGGGAAGTTTCTTAATTTCCTAGTACTGCCGTAACAAAGTGCCACACACTGGGTGGGTTACAAACACAGAAATCTTGTCTCTTACAGTTCTGGAGACCAGATGTCTGGAATTAAGGTGTTGGCAGGGCTGAAACCTGCAGAGGAGAATCCTTCCTTGCCTCTTTTGGTCCTGGTGTTTGCCGGCAATCCTTGGGGTTTCTTGGCTTGTACCTGCATCTTCTTCCATCATCACATCACCTTCTTCCTGTGTCTAAACCTCCAACCCGTCATATTGGATTATAGTCCACCATAACCCAGTTTGGCCTCGTCTTAGGTAGACACATCTTTGGAGACCCTATTTCCAAAAAAGGTCACATTTGTGGGACTGGGGGTTAGGACTTGAGTATGTATTTTGTGGGTACACAACTGAACCCATAAGGAGAGTGAGCTTGTCTCCGTTTGCCAGAGGTGCTATGACAAATCCCACAGAATGGGGCACTTAAATTGCAAGAATTTATTGTCACACATTTTGGAGGCTGGAAGTCCCATATCAAGATATCTTCAGTCCGTGCTTTCTCCAAAGTCTTCAATGTTCCGGTGGTGGCTTTTAGCAATCGTCTGTCATTCTGTCAAATGGCAGTCTGTCTCCTTCTGTCTCCTCATGCCCACTCTGTGTCTGAATTTCCTCTGCTTCTGAGTGAAGCAGGCTTCATATAGGGAGTGAATAGATAGATCTGGAACCTGGCAGAAAGGACCATGTGGACATCAATACCCCAAGATGGCTACTGGAAGATCCTGGAGAGATTTCTCCCAGAAGCCAGAAGCTCCAGATAATTCTCCCAGGACATTATCATTGGCCCCACCTGGGGGATTGATGGGTGGAGTAATCAGATTCTCCCAGGACATTATCATCGGCCCCACCTGAGGGATTGATGGGTGGGTTAATCAATCAAAACAGCAAACACCTGGGACTGCTCCCATGCCATTAGCAAAGGGGTGGAATAATTAACAGTTTAAAAAGCAGGCACAAAGGTCAAATCGCCCCTTCTGCTCCTGTTCCTGACCCCTGTTGCCTTCCTGCCCGTCTGCTCCTGCTCCGGGCGGCTTCCGCACCCTGCTGCCGTGCTTGGGACCCTCGTGGCTTCTGCAACCTGCTCTCGCCATGTCCCCCCTGCGCGGATCAACACGCAAGTAAAACCTGGGCATTTATAATCCATAATGGGAAATTGTAGTCTATAAATCAGCCTTCTCTATCACTTTTCAGCCCCTTACCCTCTACTGGGGACCCGTGATTTGTTGTTTTCTCCCATTTCTCTTCTCTCCCTGCCTTAATAAATTGCTGGCCTCACTCACCTGACATGCTCTGAAATTCATTTCTGCAGCATAAGTCAAGAACCTAGACTAACTCTTGTAACATAAGGACTCCAGTCATATTGGATTAAGCCCCACCTGATTCAATTTGGCTTCATCTTAATAAGCACTTTGGAGACACTATTTTCAAATGAATCCATACACCCAAGGCTGAGGGTTAGGACCTGAACACTTCTTGGGGGGTAGCTGAGTCAATCCCCAGAGACCTGAGAAGATCGAGGGTGGTCAGCATGAAGGAAATGGAGGGTTTGCAGTGATGATCGCGAAGGTTGATGAGGTGGGTGACTAGATAACTGGGAAAGAATATATGAAGGCACAGAGAGTCTAAGGCGAAGAGAGGAATATTCTCTGGGGTAACTGAGTTCGTCAAGGCCAGCCAGGAGTTGTCCTCTTTGAGAAGTGCCATGGGGTGATCCAGGATGTAGTGCTGAGAACACGCCATGCTGCAGGCTTCAAAGCTGGGGGATGTTACAGAGGACAGAAAGAAAATAACGAGTGAAGAAGATGCTGAGCTCATTTCTTAAGCAGGAAAGCAGTGAGCTCATATGAATAAAAGTGATGGAGGTTTAGGAGCAGTGGAACGTTAAACTTCTTTTTCTATCCTTCCCTTCTAAAGGTTGGAGAGTCACTTCAGGCAGAGTGGGTTTAACATCTTTATTTTTGGGCATTATATTTAGACAGCTTGCAATTTTAGGATCTCCTTGTGCACATCCTATTTCCTTGCTTAGACTTTTGTTCTGTGTGTTTGTTTTTGTTTTTTAGGTGGTAGAGGGGATTAAACCTGGGACCTCATACATGGTAGGCAGGTGCTCAACCACTTGAGCTACATCCACTCCCCGTGCTTAGACTTTTTAAATGGTCCTGATAGGGTCTTAGACTGCCTTCAGTTAGGTAAATTTCAGAACCCAGGGTCTTAAAAAGGAAAATTCTGAACTTGACTCTAACACTTTGAAATAGTCAGAAAGCTCATGGGTGATTAGAAAATGTTGTAGTGCTGTTTGCTTTAGAGGTAATACACGTGGGTCTAAATGCTACAGTTTACCATGAATTTGAGATGCCACTTTCTTCTCTCCTCTACAGTCTCTTAACAAAGATAATATTTCCAAAATTAACTATGAATTAGCCACTAGCACTGTATGTTTATTTATCTTTAAAACACACATGCAGACACAGACACAAACAGAATTCATAATGGGGTCAGCTGAAATACTTGATTGCATAAACATTTTGAAAGTTTTATTTTGCATTTTAACCAAAAAA
The DNA here is from genome assembly GCA_029593785.1 of Cabassous unicinctus. Lineage (NCBI taxonomy): Eukaryota > Metazoa > Chordata > Mammalia > Cingulata > Chlamyphoridae > Cabassous > Cabassous unicinctus. The sequence continues at coordinate 15,668 of JAQZBX010057412.1, forward strand.
AAAAAAAAAGACAAAAGTGATTTTTCTATACTGGAAGAAAATATTTGGAAAACAAGAGGCAGGAAAGTGTTATTAATGACAATATTTGAAAACTCTATATCAGAAGGAAATAAGAAAAACAATAAATAACAAAAAAGGTCAATCTTTTTCATAATGGCAATTTTTAAAACAAAACTGGTAATATCCTGTGTGCATGAGGGCAAATCACATCCTCCTATGTTATTGTATGTGTATAAAATAGTATGGTTTTTTGGAAGGTGTCTGAGAATTAACCATGCCTATATTTTGTTGACTTGTAAATTAGGCTGCTAGGAAGAACTCTAGTCCAACAGCTGCAAAAGATGCTAATAGCACATGTTAGTAACAATATATCTTTTTCCTCAGCAATGTTTGTTAAAGCGAAACACTGTAGATGACTAAATTTCCAACAATATGAGAATATTTAAATAAATTATGGAGCTGCTATAATAGGGAACACCGTAAAACTTTAAAGACTATCTGAAGAAGACTCTTCATTTCCTGATACGTAAAACTGTGATGATACTAACGTACCCAGATGAAGCTGTGAGGAAAATGTGCCTCTCCGCTTCCTGCTGCAGGGAGAGTGGTGGATGACTCCAGCTACTTCACTCTGAGTCCACCTGGATTTGGTGCTGAGGCTACTCTTCCAAGTTTTCTCCCAGCCAGGCAGGGATATGCACACAATGGCCACGCAAAGGAGAAGTGAGGGATCCCTGATGGGTCCATTTAGGCTTGAGGAACCCCCAGCCGCCTTGCTGAAAGATGGAGAGTGCCGCAGTGCTTTCTACAATGTTCCTCGCTTCCCTTCTCTGTCGTCTTCTCGGGGATCAGAGCACCATCATGCTGAGGCAGTTCTCCCAGCCTCCTCTGGCTTTCTCCTCATTTCTCCCCCAGAAAGTCTCTTCCACATCTCCTCCCACCCTGGAACCTGCTTCTTGAAGGACCTGGATTTATGCGGTAAGGAGATTAAATAACTCTTGTGTGGTCGATTGAATCAAGCAGCCTGATGTAAAATGTGTTCTTAATTTTACTCCACATTCTTCTGGATGTGAACTCATTTGTAAATAGGACTCTTTGAAGATGTGCTCTCAATTAAGGGGTGGACTCGTTTGTGAATAGGCTCTTCTACAATTCTATTTAAGTGTGGCCCAATGGGGTGGGACAAAGAAAGCCATTAGAAAAAAAACAAAACAAAACAGAAGTCAGTGGAAACTGGAAGGTCAGATACAAGGAGAGAGAGATCACCATGTGATGGAGGTTGAGATGCAAGCCATGGACCCTCTCTCCCCCTCCCCAAGAATTGTGTCAAATCAGTCCCAGGATGCTTTAGACTTTGGGGAGAAAGCATGGCCTTTCCAACACCTTGATTTGGGACTTCTACCTCTGAAACCGTGACACAATAAATTCCTGTTGTTAAGTCAACTAGTGCTTGGTATTTGTCACAGCAGCCTTAGTTTTATATCATTTTACAAGACATCAGTTTACAAGATGCCTTTACAAGCTAAGACATTTTGTAAAACATACAGCATAACTTTTAGCATATATTAAAGTTTTAATAAATAAGAGCTACAATAACAAAAACATACACATGCAAACCTGAACCTTGCCACAGAGCCGTGATGTAGGCTATTCTGATATCTATGCAAGGAATATCCACTTGAGGATTATTCTGTACCTTGCACTAAAATAGAAGGAAAACATTGTTCATTGTGTCCTTGAATTCTGTATATCAAGATACATGTTATCAATATCCTCTGAAATAAGATGCTGATATTTTCTCCCTTTAAATCAACTTGTATGAATCTTTGTGCATGTGCATTTTGACTATGACCTATGTTTTAAAAATAATTTATTTGTAAGTGGATGTGATTTGATTTTTTTTTGTTGTTGTGGTGGTAAAATACACATGAAATAAAATTTTAATTTTAACCACATGAAAGTGACTTTAATTACATCCACAATGTTGTGCAATCAACATCACCATCTAGTTCCAGAAATTGTTCTTCACCCCCAATGGCATCTCTAAATCCATTAAGCAATAACTATTTTTTCCCCTCCCTCCAGCCCCTGGAGACCACTAATCTTCTATCTGTATGGATTTTCCCCTTCTGGGCAGTTCATGCAAATTCAATCATATAATTTATGGCTTTTTGTGTCTGGCTTCTTTTACTTAGCATCAAGTTTTCAAGGTTCGTGTATAAATCTTTTATAAGTTAATGAAAGCCAAATTACTGTCTACTCCCATTTCTGCAGATCTGCATGATCTCAGAGTCATGTCTCAT
>JAQZBX010057413.1:0-17965 GCA_029593785.1 Cabassous unicinctus
TTTTAAAGATTTATTTATTTATTTATCCCCCCCCTTGCTGCTTGTGCTGCTGTGTCCATTCGCTGCATGTCTTCTCCGTGTCTGCTTATCTCCCCCTTGCTGCGAGGTCTTGCCGCATCAGCCCACGGCGCCACGCGAGCCAGCCTGCCCTCACAAGGAGGCCCCGGGAAGCGAACCCTGGGCCTCTCATATGGTAAACGGGGGCTCTATCCATTGCGCCACACCCGCTTCCTGCCGTGAGGTTGCTGCATCAGCCCACTGCACCGCTCAGGCCGGCGTGCCCTCACAAGGAGGCCTCGGGACGCGAACCGGGGCCTCCCATATGGTAAACAGGGGCTCTATCCACTGAGCCACACCCGCTTCCCACAAAATAAAGTTTAAAAAAAACACATTTGATGTCAAGTGTTGGCGAAGGTGGCCATTGTGCTGGCTGAAGTGCAAATCAGCACCATCACGCTGGCCTTGCCTGCGGTACCCAGGTGGGGTGAAAACGTGGACACCCTACTGACCTCTCAGTCCAGGGAAGACACCTGTAGAAAGTGCACACACCTGTACCAGGAGATACTTTTCACAATGGTAAAAAATGGGAACTTGTCCACAGGGGGTGAGGCAAGTGAGGTGTCGGGTTGACAGGCCTGGGGACGGCTTGGAGGTGGGGTGAGGGGGCGCAGGGCTGGTGGCCTCCAAGGACACTGCCAGTCCGAGAAGAAAATATTCATGGAGCACCTACTTCGTGCCAGGCATGGTCCCGGGTGCTGCGGTGTGGTGGTGAAACAGCCAGGAAGCCCCCAGCCACCGAAGAGCTCACAGACTGGGGGCTGGAGGGAGGCGGACAACCGAGAGTGTGCCGGCAGTGGCGGATCTGCAGAAAAGCACGCAGCAGGCCAGAGGCGCTGCTGGTGCTGCTGGGAGCCGGGAGGGCCTCCCAGGTAGGGCGCAGGGTGGAGGTGAGAGGGCGGGGACAGGGTGGGTGCAAACATTCTGGTGAAGACCAAGGGGGTATCACCACACTCTGCTGGCGCAGCTGGGGCCGCCGGGAGCACAACGTGGCCAGGCCCACCCTGGCCTCGGCGCGCCTGGCTTCAGCCCTTCCCCCCACCCAGGGCTGCCCACACTTGGCGGCCAGTGGTCAGGCCCAGGGAGACCGCAGGCGCGCCTGGCTACGCGTGTCGGCTCCATCAGAAGCTTCAGTTCGCCGAATGCCAGAGCCCAGCGACCGCTAGGGCATGCGCGCTGCTCAAACCTCCAAGTCAGCCCCCGACCCCCACAACACCCCACCAGGCAGCGGGGCAGAGGCGCGCCGTCCTGCCCGGGGGACCCAGACCCTGCAGGGTGCTAGGCTGGCCACTGGCATTGCTGCGGGAGGCCCTGAGGACCCCGACTCCCAGCGGCCGGTGCACCCTGGAGACGCCCCAGCGCGCCGCCAAACCTTGCTCCCGAGCTCAGGAGGCCCGCGCCCGGGGACGCCCCCTGCCACCGAGGCCCCCGCTGTTACCTGGCGCTCGGCGCGGCTGCCTTACAGAGCGGGGGGCCGTCCTCACGCCTTCGAGCACGGACGCCAGGAGGGGGGCGCTCAGAGCGCTTGGATCTGAGGGTTCCGCGGGCTCGGCCTGGGAACTGCCGCTTTTCGGGCCCGTACTGTCTACGTGCTCAGAATTACAAGTGGGGAAGTCTGGCTTTCCGCCAGGTTCTCTGCAGGTGGCCTTTCCTTTACTGCTTCTCCCGTTGGGCCTCTTTAAGGGCACAGGTAAGGTGCAGGAAAGTACCTTTTCGTCTTTCAGTTTCGGGTCTTGCTGGGGAGCGGCTCTTGGTCCTCGGGTGGGGTCCGGCATGGCCGAGGGGCACCTCGCTTTTAGCGGCTGAATACCTGAGAGCGGAGCTACGAGGCTAAAGCCGGGGATGGGTGCGGCTTGCTTCCTTGCTTTGCGCACACTGACGCCTTCCACGCACAGGTCGGACCCGCCGAACGGCGGCAGCTCCACGGCGGGCTGGGGGCAGGCAGGCGGCAGTTAGGGGGCCGCGGGGCTCAGGGCTGGGACGCCGACCACCAGGGAAGGGGCTCCCCCCAGCAGGAGCCGAGGCCTCTGCGCCCCTTCCCTGGGGGCAGCTGCGCCGCGTTAAAGCTCTGGACATTAGCCTCGGCCACCCCACCCAGCCCCTCGGCCCGGCCACCCACCGGGTCGCTCCTTCGGGGGTCTCAGGAACAGGCTCCAGGCTCACGGCCCCACCCCAGAAAGCTCAGCAGCAAAGCCAGCGGGATGGGGCCGCGGTTGGAAAGTCCGCACCCCCTGCCGCCCCGCCTCCGAGGAAGCCTCCCCGAGGGAGGAGGGGGTCCAGGAAAGACCCCCCACGGAGGACGCCGCAGGTCCGGAAACAGCACCCGGGGCGGGTGGAGGGCTGCGGAGGGTTCCGGGGGCGTGGCGGGGGACCCCCCGGGGCAGCCAAGGCGGGCTGGGGGCGGGGCCCAGGGCCCCAGAGATGGCTCAGGTCAGGGGGGTGGTCGCGGCGCGGCCCCTGCGGCCCCTGCGGCCCTCACCTGCCGCCCCTGCGGCCCTCACCTGCCGCCACAGGAGCTCGAAGTTGCCGATGTCGCAGTCGCGGTCGAGCCTGCGGCCCAGCACCACCTTGATGGTGTCCTCCTGCACCTGCGCGCAGAGCTGGGCGGTCACGGGCGTGGAGGGGTGCATGGTGGGGCTGGAGTTGATCTCGATCAGCCAGGGCCGGAAGTCCCTGCCCAGGACGAAGTCCGCGCCGTAGAGCTCGAAGCTGTTCTTGCGGGCCTCCACGCGGTCCTGCGCCACGCGCATGCTGTGGGCGATGGCGCGCTTCATGGACGGGTAGATGATGCTGCCCCACACGGCGCCGCGGCCCCTGCGCTGCAGGTACTCCTGGAAGCGCGAGCTGCTCCACATGTTGTGGCCCGGCAGCAGGGGGCTGCGGCCCTTGGCGTTCTTGAGGTGCTTCTGGATGGAGTTGTTGCACAGGTGGACGGCGCTGCAAGGGTGGCCGCGTCAGCGCCGCCTGCCCCGGGGCTGGAGGGCCCTGCCCTGGGGACCCCGCGGTGGGCCTGGGCGCCGCAAGGGCTGTGGCAGGGGCAGAGCCACGCAGGGCCACCAGGTGGGCTGGCGGCCGGTGACCACCTCCCTGATCCTGGCATCTCCCACCTGGTCTTTGCCCACCCCGGTGGGACAAAGGGCACCGGCCTTGAAAGGTTGATGCAGTTGAGACAAGAGTCACCTAATGCTGAAATTTTCAATTAATTTGCCTGGTTGTAAGAAGGGTTTAAAGGAGCTAACAAAGAGCGAGCACACGCTCAAGGCTGTTCTGATCCAAACTCTAGCCTGTCAGAAGGAAGCCTCCGGGGCTGGGCATGCTTTCATCAGGCTCCGGGTGGGGCCACATGAGACCCCTCCCATGACAGCACCAGGAAGGACGACGGGGAGAAGAGCCTGAGCGCTGCACAAGTGACACTCAGGTCGCGGACCCAGCACTGGCCTCAGACAGTCTTTACTTTTTGTTTGCGCAGACAGATCCAGGGATGCCCCCATCAGCCCTGGGTCAGGCGGGGGTGGGGGTGGTGATGGGAGCTACAGTCCCAGAAGGGGAAACTGGGCTCAGGGGGGTCCCAGGCCGGGTGGGGCCCCGCCGTGGGCAGCCATGTGCACGCGGCCATCTGCTCATCCCCACTGTGTAGGAGACGCACAGCTGGGCAAAATGCCTGGCCTTGGAGGCCGGCAGCCTATGCCTCTCCCTGGGGAGGCAGTGTCACCTCCCTGAGCCTCGGTTTACCCAGTTGTGCCTCCCAGGGTGGCAGCGAAGGTGAGGGCATGTCCAGGCACACGCAGCCCGGGGCCCACCTGCACGTGGGACCTGGCCTCGCAGCCTCCCCTACTGACCTGTCCAGGTTGTCCAGGGAAAAGCGCTGTGTGGAGAACCGCAGGTAGCTCTCCTTGTAGAACCAGATGGTCAGGGGGTTCCAGTCCGTGACGAGGAACCACTGCCTGATGTCGAACTTGGTGTCGTAGATGAGCAGCGGGGTCTCGATGTACTTCTGCACCACCCACCTGCCGTCCTTGCCGGAGGCGTGGTCCACGGCCACCAGGTCCAGGATCTCCTCCACGCGGTCCATGCAGACGATGTCTGCAAGAGGCACCGCTCAGCCCACAGGCCCCAGACCCGCCCACCCCAGCACACCCAGGCAGGGTCAGTCGGCCTCAGTGGAGGCCAGGGGACCGGACAGTGAACTGGGGGCAGGGCAGGCTTTCCACGACACGGACGAGGCTGCAGCCAGGGCAGGCCACGGTCCAGGCCAGGGAAGGGCCAGGGCCAGGACCGTGAGCGGGTCCTGAGCTCCAGTGCTGGGCCCTGCTCTGGGATGTAAACAAGGGGCCCTGGGGCCCCAGGCTGCTCAGGGCAGGGCACCCAGGGGCCCCAGGGTCCAATGAGACCTAACGCCAAAGGGTGAGGGCGAATGGGCACTCACCCAGACCCGTGCCCCCCTACTAGAGAAGGACTGCCATTTCCTGCCGCGACCCCCAAAGGTGGGCAAGGTCATGTGACTGGCCGTGAGAAAATGGCATTTGATGCTGGCGACAGGCCCACAGGCCTGCTCTTTCTCTGCTGACCCTCGTGAAGCCAAAAAAGAACGGTGTGCAGGATGGCGGGGCCCTCGGGGGGAGCACCCGCAAGCCCTTCGACCGCAGCCCGCAGCCCACAGGACTCTCGCAGGTGTTAGGTGAGGTGCTCCCCGACCGACTCCGTATCACTGGACTCCTTTACAAGCGGAAGAAATGCCGACGCGCCAGGCGGAGATGGCCACAAGGAGAAGCCGGAAGACAGTGGAAACTGGCAGAGCAGAGGCCAGGAGAGAGAGATGGCAGGCGGCAGATGCCAGCCAAGGCACCCCAAAGATGGCGGCAAGCCAGCACAGAACGCCGCAGACTTTGGGGAGGAAGCCTGGCTTTGCCAGCTCCTTGATTTTGGACGCAGCCTCTGAAACCGTGAGACGATAAATTCCTTTGTTAAGCCAACCAGTGTGTGGTATTTGTCACGGCAGCCAGGAAACTAATGCCATCCTCCCATACCGACACTGCGGAGGAGTGAGAGAGAAGCTGTGGTTGCTGAAGTCCGCTGAGGTTTTGGGGACTGTTTGTCACATGGCACAATCTGGCCTCTCCTGACTAACACAAGGGTGGAGGGGCGCACCACCTGCAGGGGCCCAGGGCACATGCCAGCACAAGACACAAGGCAAGATCTCCTCACCCTGGTGTCTCCAGGGGTTTTCCCAGGGACCTGTTCATTCCAAAAGTGACGTAAGCACACTCAGCACCTGCTTCTGCACCAGGCCCGCAGGCGCCAATGTCAGAATGGCCACAGGAAGCTGGCTCCTGCTGCTGTCCGCACGTGAAATTCTTTTACCAGCCACAAAGTCAAAACTGCTCTGTGCAGTAATCACTTGAAATTGAGGTGTTGCGTAGTGTAAGACGGGGTTTTCCTAAGTTTTGGTCAGTTGAGGCCTTGCCATCCTGAGATGAGAGCCTAGGATCCAGCGCCAGACCTCCAGAGGGTGGCAAGTCGCAGGAACAGAAGGCCCAGGAGGAAGGAGCCAGGGGACAGAGGGGAGGGGGCTGCAGGTCTCCCTGGAGTCGGGGCCTGGGGCCATTCTGCTAAGCATGATGAGACGCTACAGAAAAAATGAAGAGAACAGAAAACTGGGGCAGAGGCTGGGCTGGAGGAGAAAGGGGAGGGGGGGAAGCAGGTGGCACCCCCCACCCCCCAGTCTTGCACAGCTCCAGGGCCTCGATCTGCTGCCGCAGGCCCTGGAGGGCTCCCCCGTGGAGGATCAAGTGGAAGGAGTCCCGCTCCTGGCTTGCGGCCCTGCCTTGTTTCCAAGGAGGTGGGCGAGCCCTGCAGAGGCTGGGTCGGAGCCTCGTGATGTGGGGCAATGACAGCCGCTGTCCCGGGCTAATGAGGGGAGCCAAGTGGTGACGGAGCCTGCCCAGGCCAGCCCTGTCCCAGAGCCCGGCACCAGGAAAGGCTTCCCGGAGCTGGAAAGGGGAAGGCGGAGGGGACGCTGCTGGCTTGGGCACGGTGGGCAAGTGGGTCCAGCACTCAATTCACACCTGCAGCTCTGCCTAGCCCCGGGTCGCTGTCCGCGGGAGCATGTGCCATGTGGGATAAGAGCGACCCTCAGAGCCAGGCTGGCATCGCGGCCTCAAAACACCCCTCTGGAGGCCGGGACTTGCATTTGTGGAGCGCTGAGTCGGAAAAGAGGAAGCAAGTTCCGGGTGGCGGTGGCTCTGGACTGAATTCTAGAGGCACCACAATGGTGGGGGGTGTCCAGTGCACAGGGTGCTCTGGGAAAGACCCCAGAAGAGGACACAAGACCGGGGGCAGGGGATGTCTGCAAATGCCTTATCTGACAATGGGCTGGGATCCAGAATATATAGAGTCAGTTAAATAAATTTCAAACAATCCAATTAGGTAACAGGCGAGAGACCTGAACTGACACGTCACCAAGAGGACACAGGAACGGCAGGCGGGACATGAAAAGGTGCTCATCGTGCAATGCAGGTTGGCGCTAGGGGGAGGACCGCACACGCCGCCTATGTGAAAAGCCGGTCAGGAGGGTGCGGGAGCGCGCGTCCTCGCGCACTGCCGGCAGGACGCCGCCAAGGGTCCAGGCGCCCTGGAAAACTGCAGGTCAGTTTCTCACCAAGCCAAACACACGCTCACCCGACGACCCAGAAACTGCTCCGGCGTATGCCTGCCAGGGGCGTGAAAACACGTCCACACAGAAGCCTGTACCCTCGTTTATAGCGGCTCTACGTGACACAGGCCCACACGGGAAGCTCTGCGGTGGACAATGGGTAAACAAACCGCGGTGCATCCGCAGCCCGGGGTCAAGTCAGAATCCAAAGGAAGGACGCGGGCCCACCAAGAACGTGGGTGGGACCCCGAGGCACGGTGCTGCGAGAGGAAGCCGCCCCGCAAAGGTCACGGCCTGTGCGCTGCGTTTCCACAACGTTCTCCAAGTGGGGACGTGATCGGGAAGGCGGACAGGGTGGCGGCGGCCCCGGGGACGCCTCCAAACTCCACATGACAGGATCTCACGGGAGGGTCAGCCCCGCTCCCCAGAGAGCACAGAGGCCGGAGTGCGAGGGGAGGTCTGCGCCCGCGCGCCCGCGGTGCCAGGCAAGGTGCCGCCGCCGCTGGCAGCTCCGCCCACCTCGGTCCCCCTGGGGACTGAGCCCACAAGCGCACTTGCCGTATGGCTGGTTTTCACTCCCGTGTCTTTTTTGTAATTGGTATTTCTTTTTTAGTACAGTTTCAGGTGTGCCAGATGGCACGGAGTTTCACATGCCACGCGGCTTGCCCCCTGCTAAGGGCTGCGTTGGTGTGGGGCACTCTCACAGCTGATGAGCGTATCCATCTATCCTTAGGGACGAGTCCTGGTTCACCCCGGCCCCCTCCCGCTGTACATCTCCAGGGGTTCTGGCAAAGGCACGAAGCCACTCTCCACCCTGGCAGGACCATGCAGAAGAGCTCTCTGCAACATGGTTCAGGCTCCTCCGTGGCCTCTGGTGGCGTCTTTTTGTCAATGAATAATACCCCGTTGCATGCATGGGCCACGGTTTACCATTCACCCACAAAAGGACATCCTGGTTGCTTCCATGTTTTGTCAAAAATGAAATTGAAGTGCAGGTTTTATTTGGACCTCAGTTTTCAAGGCGATTCGGTAACTGCTATTTTTGCAACTTCTTATGAGTCCTAAACTCCTCCAAATTAAAGAGTTTTGTTTTGTTTTATTTTTTGAGGTACCGGGGCTGGCGATCGAACCCAGGACCTAATACATGGGAAGCAGGTGCTCCACCACTGAGCTACACCTGCTCCCCTAAAGTTATTTTTAAAATGCAAAGAATCCTACAGTCATTGGCTGGATCAGGGGAGACAGCCCATGAGGTGGCTGGTGGTGGCCGGGGACACGGACTGACAGGGTGGTCTGGAGGAAGCGCACTTGGGGCAGCACGGAAGCTTCTGGTTAGAGTGAAGGGGTGATGGGGACACAGGCCAGTGGAGGAGCAGAATTAGGTTCTGAAAGATTTGGGATTCAGTCCCAGTAGGTGCAGGAGTCTGCAATGGAAGGAAGGTCCAGCCTGATGAATGGGATGAGGGGTTGCCAGCAGACAGACAGATGGATAGGGAGGGAGCCATGCTGCTCAGGAAGAGGGTGGGGTGGACTCAGAACAGACCCCAAGGAGGAGCACTGGGGTTTGCCCAGGCAAGGGTGGGAGGTCACAGGAGAGCCTGGAGCCTTAGGCTGCAGACTAGGGTGGGCTGTGGAAGGAGGAAACAGGAAAGAGGATGTTTCCAGAAGGAAGATATTAGGACTGAATGCAATAAAATTACAAATGAATGAAGATTAAAACACATCACATGAAATTAAAAAATAAAAATAAAAACAAAACTTCAAAATAACTCGAGCAAACAGAATACCCAAACTAAAAGTAAGGTCTGTTTAGATGCTACAGAAAGTGAAAACATTGTATAATGTAAACAGTAGGATGCAGCTAAAGCCACATTCAGAGGAAGTTTCAAGGCCTGAAATGCCTTCATTATTGCAAAAGAAAGATTGGAAATAAATAAACTTAGCATATGAGTTACAGCTAAGGGGGGGGAAAAGTGTCACAGAGAAACTGAAAAATTCAACCAAAAGTTAGCTCTTTCGAAAAATGAGTAAAATTAGAAAACAAAGTAGAAATCCTGTTGTTGTTTTTTAAATAGAACATACAATATTCACCCTTAGGAATAAAAAAGAGAATATAATCATAGATGTGATTCACAATACAAAGTAGAAAACTTGAACAGACCAATACCCAGGCAGAATTTAAAAGGTGCTGAGGAACTCCCTCCAAAAGAGAGCCGGGTTTAACAAGATGTCTGCAGAATAGGAATTCCTTTCTCTAAGATGAAAATTCCTAATCCCCTTAAAAAAGGCTAGCATAAACCTGTTGCCAAGATCGATCAAGGTGATATAAAAAGAGAAAACTATAGAGCAGTTTAATTTAGGGAAGCAGAAGGAAACATCCTAACTAAATATTAAATATAAACACAGTTGAACCCAGCATTGCGCTGGGAACAGAAGGCAAGCAGACCAGTCTCCATCGCCATCTCTCCCCCCAGGAGCTAGCCCTGAGGAGCTGGCAGAGGCTGGGTGCCTGCCTGGGTCCCCGGCCCCACAGGGACTCCCCACAGACCACCAGCTGGCGCACAGGGGTATTCAAAGAGCCTTTCTGGTGGCTGGAGGCCTGGCTGACCACCCACCCTCCCCCAAACACAGCCTGGCACAGAGCAAGGCCGGTCACTGCCAGGTCCCCACAGAGAGGATCCTGGCCAGGGGGCTTACCTCGGCCTCTCGATTTTGCCGCAGGCTTTATAATCCAAATGTTTCGAATTCCATCGATATCCGTCTGTGGGTTCACGGACCGGATTTTATTCAGCAGGGACTGACACTGCAAAAAGTAGTTACTGGAACTGGAGATGAACGCCTGGCCACTGCAAAGCAAGATCAGGAGAGCGGGGTGACTTCCCCAGGGGGAGACAAGCTCCCACCAGGCCAGTGCTCAGCAGACAGAGGGGCTGGTCAGCTGAGGATGCACACCCAGGGACAGGGGAACCAGAGGGACAGCTCAGCATGTGGAGAACCTGCTTCCGCCCACCCGAGGAACACCTGGGCACATGGCCTTGAGTCGACCTCATTTCAAGGCTACTCCTGGACAGGTACTGGATTAAGGTAACCGGAAATAGGTTACCCCGACTTGTGGAGCTGGAAGCTCCGGCTCCAGCGAGCTACGGGCCTGGGAGCACAGAAGGGCTGATGGGTGACCAGGCGTGGAGGTGGTCCTCCGATTTGTGCGCGCCCCCTCACGCCCCTACATCCTCCCGGACGTGTGCCGAGCCTCCTCTCCCGCACGCGTCCCCAATCTCCCCACCCCACGTCCGTCCCCTCGAGTGCCCCCACCTCCTCTCCCACGACCCCACGCCCGCCGTGACCCCACGGTGGCACCCGGGACTGCTCCAATTTGAAAGCCTGTGGGTTGGATGCCAGCTGAGTGTCAGGCGGTTGGACTATCCGCTGACTCGGTCCCCGCTCGTGGCCTGGCGGCCCCAGGACTGACTTGGAAAGCCAAGACAGATTTAAGGGAACAAGAAAGGGCGACTCCGTGAGTGGCCTTTGGAGCTCCGAGGGGCCTTACGGCTGCCGGGAGGAGAGACCTGCTCGCGCCGGGGCCATCGGGCTGCCCCTGAGTTGAAGACAGCGGGGCGGGGCCGGGAAAGGCGCTGCCGGCCCAGGCGCTGCCTTTGCTTCCAGACAAGGCTGCTGGGGCAGAGAAAGCGGGTCTGCCGGCTACGCGCCCAGGCCACGGGCCAGGGGTTCATGCGCGACCGCAGACGGGCACCAGGGCACGTCGCGCGCAAGGCCCAGTCACACCCGGTGGGCGTGCGGCGACAGCATGGAAGCGCCATGTGATGCGGCGGGACGGCGGAAGAGGCCCGGCACCGGGAGGCGGGGTTGGGGAGGCGAGGACGGTGCCCAGGACCTTCCCCACGAGCTCCGGGGGCGGGGGACGTCGGGGCTGGGGCGCGAACGCTGCCAGGCCGCAGCCCGCACTGCCGGGATTTCAGGCAGGTCCATTCTCCCCGGTTTTAAGTAGGCACGTTAGAGGGGAGCCCCATTTCCAAGCCCGCCTCTTAGTGAAGATGGAGCAGCATCCGACCGGGTCAGGCAGCAAATGGCGCGCGCGGGGTGCCGGCCCCAGCCGGCCGCGTCTCTGCCCGCGCAGCCCGGCCGAGGAGGCTGGCCACCGACTGCCACCGCGCAAACAAGGGAGGTGCAGCGCGCGTCTGCTGCCCGAGAGGCCCCCGAGCCCGGGCGACCGGAGCCGTCCTGCCGGCCAGGGCCTGCCTGCCGCGAGAGGGGCGCGCCGCGGGCGCAGGGCGGCGCCACGCGCTGCAAGGTGGGCGGGCCTCGGCGCTCAGAGCAGGGCGACTCCAGCGTGGAGGCAGAGTCCCGGGAGGGTCTGAGCGCCGGGGTGGCTCGCGAGGCCAGCGGAGTCTCGGGGACAGCCGGTCACTTTCTGGGAGGAGCCCGGGCCAGCGCCTCCGGGCACATCTCTCAACCAGCAGGTGCTGACAGTGATAAAGAGGCACACGCCGACCCCACGTGGGGGCCCCGAAGCCTCAAGAAGCAAAGCAACTGGGAAAAGACCGACCCCGAGTGGGGTCCCGAGCAACCCCGCAGCCTCCGCGAGACCCGCAGTCGGTGGTGCCGCCGGGTGCCTCCCACCCGGGCAGGACTTGGGACGCGGCTGCTCCCGGGCGCGTGCAGGGCTCTCGTGCTGTCACCCGGCGGTGACTCCGGGGATTTCCCCCTCTTGTGCTGAGGTCTAAGAAAATGTCAGGTGCACATGCACCATTCTAAAAGGGTGTTTGACAAATTCGACTTACGTGTGATGACCGAAGACGCCCAGTCCCCAGAAGAGTCCCTTGGGGACATATGCTGAAGTCCAAACCCCAGTGCCTCAATGTGGCCTTGGGGAAGCAGGGTCACGAAGGTGACGCCATTCTGGGGGCAGGCCTTACCCCTCCTTGTTGGGAAGGTGGAGAGGGCACTGCCTGACCAGAGGAAGGGGCTGAAGCTGCAAGGCAAGGACACCGGGTCTGGCGGCCACCAGGCGCTGCAGGAGACGAGGACGGGGCCACGGCCCTGCTGACACCCCGGCCTTGGACTGCTGGCCATAGAAACCGTGGGCCACACACTGCTGCTGTTTTAGGCCTCCCAGTTTGCTGTTCTTTGGCTTTGCGCTCCAGGAAATGAATGCACCATCCTAGGTGACCCACCATCCTAGGTGACCCACCATCCCTAGGTGACCCACCATCCTAGGTGACACACCATCCCTAGGTGGCCCACCATCCTAGGTGACCCACCATCCCTAGGTGACCCACCATCCCTAGGTGGCCCACCATCCCTAGGTGACACACCATCCTAGGTGACACACCATCCTAGGTGACCCACCATCCTAGGTGACCCACCATCCCTAGGTGACACACCATCCTAGGTGACCCACTGCCTTGAGGGGTAACTGCTATTCTGACTTTCCATCCCTGCAGACCACCGTTGCCTGCTCCTGAACGTTCTAAAAATGAAGCCCTACAGTGTGCACTCTTGTCTCTGGCCTCATCCCTCAACGCGGCTTGAGCTCCACCACGCTGTTGATTATCAGCAGTTCCTTCTACATTTGGGTGGTTTCCAGATGACGGCTATTATGAATAAAGCCTTTCTGAGGACATATGCTTCCATTTCTCTTGGATAAGTGCTGAGTAATGGGGTAGCTGGGTCACAGAGTATGAAGATGCCTACATTTAGAAGAAATGTAGCTGGTTACATGAATTTGTGCTCCCGCCAGTAGGGTAGTGGAAAGCCTGCCCCACACGTTGACAACCCCTGGCACAGCCAGTCTTCAGTCTTAGCATGCTGGTGGGGTGTGGTCCTGCTCACGTGGTTTTCATTTGCATTTCGCTGACGAGTAAAGGTCTTGGGCGCCTCTGCCCATGCTCCTTGGCTATGTGGATGTCTTCTTTTGTGAAGTGCCCATTCAAGCCTTTTGACGGTGTTCAATTGGATTTTGTCCTTTCTTATTGCTTTATAGTTCTTTACATATTCTGGATATGAGACCTCTATTGGATATACAAGTTGTCTTCTCATTCTTTTAATAGTTTTTTTTTTTAATAAACAGAGTTCTTAAATCTGTTTATTAACAGATATTAAGAGTTCTTAATATCAATGTAATCCAGTTTACTTTTTGAACTACTTAAGAAATCTTATTTTCTTCAAGTTGATAAGATATGCCACAATATTTATTATTATTTTACCTTTTGTATTTAGGTCTATGATCTACCTCATTAATTGTTGTGTATTTGCGAGGCAGGACTCAAGGCATATTTTTTCATTTGGTTGCCCATTGTTCCGGCACCATTTATTGAAAAGAACAACCGTCCCCACCGAATTGCAGTGGCAGCTGTGTCTTACATCAAGTGATCATGACATGAGAATCTCTTTCTAGATTCGCTGTTTGGTTACATTGGTCTACTTCTCTACCTTATTCCAATACCACAACGTCTTAATCATTGCAGAGTTACAGTGAGTCTTGAAATATGAAGCGTGAGTCCTCTAACTTCTTCTCCTTCAAGGCTGTCTGGGCTCTTCTAAGTCATTTGTATTTATATCTGAAGTTTAGAATTGGTTTGTTGATTCCTCCCACCATCACCCCCCCAAAAAAAAAAATCCCTGTAGGGATTCTGATTGATCTTACTTTGAATCTACAGATTAGTTTAGTAATAACTAACATCTCTACACTATTGAGGCTTCCAATCCATGAACATGGTATACATCTATATCTATATCTCCATTTATTAGGTCTTCTTTAATGTTTAATTTTATAATTTCCAGTTTAGGGTCTTGAATGACTTTTGCTAGATTTATTTCTTGATATTTGTTATTTGGTGCCATTGTAAGTTATATTTTTAAAACTTCCTGTAACAATTGTGAGTACATAGAAATACAATGGACTATTTTGTTTTTTTTTAATTAGAGAAGTTGTATGTTTATAGAAAAATCATGCATAAAATACAGAGTTCTCATATACCTCCCTATTATTAACACCTTACATTAGTGTGGTACATTTATTACAATTGATGTAAGAACAATTTTATAATTGTACTATTAACTATAGTCCATAGTTTACATTAGGGTTCATTGTGTGTAAAGTCTATTTTTCAAAAACTTTTTATTCTAATAACATATATACAACCTAAAATTTCCCCCTTCCTAACCATATTCAAATATATAATTCAGTGCTGTTCATTGCATTCACAATGTTGTTCTACCTTCACCGTCATCCATTACTAAAACTTTTCCATCAATCCAAATAGAAATTCTGTACGCATTAAATTCCCCTTCCTTACCCCCACCCCTCCCAAGAATAAACAAAGTGGAGCAGATAAGGGCCTTCACCCCCTCCAGGGCCAGGCACCACCAACCCCTCCTGCATTCCAAGACCTCCTAGCCCACTTCCCCCTGGCCATTTGGTTCCAGACTGTACTCAGTTTCCCCACCTGAAGTCATATCCACCACCTTCCACAGGTGGGGGTGGGGTGGGGTGGGGGTGGTGGTGATGGGGGTGGTGAAGTCTTTTCTTCAGACCCCCTCCGTTGGGAGAGCTTCCCAATAAGCTGCCTGCCTGCAAGCATCAGTCTCCGCATCGCAGTGAGCGCCGCTTTTCTCTAACAGTGGGAATTTCTGACTAATTCTGATTTCAGGGAGAAAGCTTTTGATATTCAAGCATTAAGAATCATGTTAGCTGTATGTTTTATGTAGAAAAACCAACAAATTAAGAAGGCTTTCTTCTTTTCCTAGTTTACTAAATTTTTTTTTAAACATGGACAGGTATTGGGTCTCAATTTTTTCATCTATTGAAATGATCATATAGTTTTTCTTCCTTTATTCTGTAAATATGATGAAATTCACTGATTGACTTTTGAATATTAAACCAACCTGCATTCTTGGAATAAATAGAGTTATGATGTATTCCATTCACCCATCTGTGGATTCGATTTGATAACATTTTCGTTAGGATTTTTGTCTATATGCTCATGAGAAATAATGGCCTGTAATTTTTTCTTATAATGTCCATTTCAAGTTTTGGTGTTAGGGTTTTTCTGGTCTCATAAAATAATCAGGAAATATCCCCTCCTTTCCTGCTTTCTGAAAGCATCTGTGTAGAATTGCTGTTAATTTTTCACTAAATGTTTATAAAAATTCAACTGTGAAGCCATATGGACCTGGATTCATCTTGATGGGAAAGCTTTAAAATCATTGACTCAATTTCTTTAACAAATATAGACTTGAAATTTTCTATTTCTTTTTGAGTTTGTTTCAAAAAGTTGTGTTTTTCAAAGAAATTGTCCATTTCATCTTAAATGCCAAAGTTATTGGCATAATGTTGTTCATTATATCCTCTCATTATCTTTTAAATTTCTTTGAAATCTGTAGTGATGCTCTGTAGCCTTTTGGGAATTTGATGTAATTATGAATTCCAAAAATATAATTGGATCATGCTTGTAAACTGATCTGTTAATCTGGGCATGATTAGGTTATGATTAGGGCATTGACCTGGTCATGTCAGTAGGGCATTGAGTCCCACCCCTTGGTGGGTGGGGAATCAAATATAAAAGGCATGGCAAAGAACAGAGTTGAAGCAGTTTTTGAGAAGCAGTTTTGATGTTGGAGAAAAGGCCCCAGAAGAAGAGAAGTGAGCTGTTCGCCTGACAGTCTACAGCTGACCTTGTGGAGGAACCAGAAGAGCTAAGCCCGGAGAGAAATGCAGCCCCGGAAAGAGAGGAACAGAAGAAGCCTGAACCCTGGCAAACGTGGGCAGCTGTCTTGCTCCAACACGTGGCAATGGACTTTGGTGAGAGAAGAAACTTAATGCTTTATGGCCTGGTATCTGTGGACTTCTACCCCAAATAAATACACTTTATAAAGACCAACCCATTTTTGGTATTTCACATTAGCACCCCTTGGGACTAATACATGCTCCTTCTCCATTCTTGATATTGGTAAATCATGTTTTCTCTTTTATATCCATCAGGTTTGTTAGTGGTTTATTGATTTTTTTGTTGTTGTTTATTTTCTTTAATAATTATAAAATTTTTGGCTTTATTGATATTATTTATTATACCTTTTCTAGTTTATTTCTGCTCTTATATTTATTATTATTATTTTAAGATTTCTTTATTTCTCCCTTGCCTTGTTGTTTGCACTCTGTCTGCTTGTCTTCTTTTTTTCCCAGGAGGCACCGGGAACAACACCTGGGGCCTCCCATGTGGGAAGGAGGTGTGTGCTCACTTGAGCCACCTTCGCTCCGTTTGTCTCTCATTGTGTTTCCTTGCTGTGTCTCTTGGTTGCAACATCTCACTGCATCATCTTTTTGCCTCAGCTTCCTGCCTCATTCGTCTTCTTTAGGAGGCACTGGGAACCAAACCCGGGACCTCCCATGTGGTAAGCAGGAGCCCAGCTGCTTGAGCCACATCTGCTTCCCTTATTTTCATCATTCTAGTTAGTTTTGGGATTAAGTTTCTTGAGATGAAACCTAACATCATTATTTTCAACAGTCATTCTTCTCTACTTTGTATAATTAAAGGTATTAATTTACCACTAAATACTGCTTAGTTGAAACTCACAAGTTTTGATATTTTAATTTTCATGCAGTAAAAGTTTTTCTAATTTCCATTGTAATTTCCTCTCTGACCCATGAGTTGTCTTAATTTCCAAAAATTTGTGGGTTTTGTAATTGGCTTTGTTGTTGATCTCTATTTTAATTTGATTTTGTCAAAACTCATACAGTATATTTCGATCCTTTGAAATTTGTTAATACTTGACATGACATACAGTGTTTTAAGAAAAAGGCATGTATTCCTTAGTTATCACATGTAGTGTTCCATAAATGTCAATGACGCCAAGTTAGTTAATATTATTCAAAATCATCTATATCTTTACTGATTCTTATCAACTTGTTCTATCAGGAACTGACAGAGGTTTGTTAAAATCTCCAACTATGAGTTTGGATTTTTCTGTTTCTTCTTTTAGTTCTGTCAATATGTGTTTTATATATATCAAAACTATTTTATTAATTACCTACATATTTAAGATTTTTTGTCTTTCTATTGAATGGACCTTTTTATTATTATGAAATGTCTGTCTTTATACCTAGTAATACATCTTGCTTTAAAGATTATTTTGTCTGATATTAATATAGTCACATCAGCCTCCTTTTTGTTATTGTTGCGTATTATATATTCCCCCATTTTAAACTGTCAAAGTATCTGTGCCATATTTAAATTGCATCTCTGTGATGGTCAGGCTAATGTGCCAACTCAGCCAGGTAATTGTGTCCAGGTGTTTGGTCCAGCAAGCACTGGGCTAATTGTAATACAAGATCATTCATGGACTTCGGTCACCAGTGAGTTTACCGTGTGGATGGCTGGTTACATCTGCATCAATCAGGGAGATTACATCAGCAATGGGTGACGCTTTTATCCAATCAGTTGAATGCCTTAAAGTGGAAGTGACTTCAACATTCAGAGAGAATTTCCCCGCTCATCTTTGGACAGCCAACTTCTCCCAGAAACTCATCAAGGACCTTTCATCGGAGCTCCTGGCTTGCAGCCTGCCTGTGGAACCTGGACTTGTGCATCCCCATGGTCGTGTGAGAGACTCTTTTAAAATCTCATATTATTGACAGATACCTCCTGTTGATTCTGTTTCCTGAGAGAATCCTGACTAATACAATCTCATAAAAATAGCTTTTAAAATATTTTAAAATGTTATTTTTGAAAGTTATTGTCTTTAATTGGAAGTAATTAAATTAAGTAATTTAATTAATTTACTTAAATTAATGATATAATTGGGTATAAATCTAACATATCACTCACTGTTTTACTTGTTCCATCTCTTTTATGCTTGTTCATTTTTCCTATCCTGCAATCTTTTAGCTTAATCTCACATTTTTTATTATTCAATTTTATCTCCTCTAATAACTTCTTAGGTTTTATTTGGTATTATCTTTCAGTGGTTACTCTAGGTGTGAAAATATACATCCTTGATTGTTACCACTTTTACCGGTTTTTAAACAATGCAAGAACCATGCAGGGAAGCGGGTGTGGCTCAGTGGATAGAGCCCCCGTTTACCATGTGGGAGGCCCGGGTTCGCGCCCCGAGGCCTCCTTGTGAGGGCACGCCGGCCTGAGCGGTGCGGTGGGCTGATGCAGCAACCTCACGGCAGGAAGCGGCTGTGGCGCAATGGATAGCGCACCCGTTTACCATATGAGAGGCCCCGGGTTCGCT
>JAQZBX010057414.1:0-17974 GCA_029593785.1 Cabassous unicinctus
GGAAAGTTGTCCCTGGGTTTCCCACACTGCCAGTGGGGAGGGATGTGGCGGACAGTGGGGGGAGAGTGAATTCTGACTAGCAGAATTTTTTTTTTGTTTTTAAAGATTTATTTATTTATTTATCCCCCGCTTGCTGCTTGTGTTTGCTGTATCCATTTGCTGTGTGTTTTTTCTGTGTCTGCTTATCTCCCCCTTGCTGTGAGGTCTTGCTGCATCAGCCCACGGCGCCGCATGGGCCGGTCTGCCCTCACAAGGAGGCCCCAGGAAGCAAACCCGGGGCCTCCCACATGGTAAACAGGAGCTCTATCGATTGAGCCACACCCGCTTCCCTGACTAGCAGAATTGACCCATTTCTTTGGGGAGGTCCCAGGAAGGATCCCCGCCTCCCCTCCTGGTTAGGGATTTGCTGCTTTCAGGTAAGACAAGAACCCCAGGTAAAATGGGGTGGGGCTTCACCCACTGCCATCCTCACTCCATCACCAAGACCATCCCCCACTCAGGGGCAGGAACTTAGCACAGCCACACAGGGACCCCTGGCTCTGTTAATAGCTAGCTGGGGGGCCCTGGCAAGTCACTTCCACTCTCCACCTGCAGTTTCCTTATCTGTAAAGTGTGGGCATTAGATTAAATGAACTCAAGGCAGCTCCCAGTTCTGAGCAGGATGCCAGTTCTGACCTCAGAGGTACTGAAACAGGGTGGGCAAGAGGGGCTGTGGATGGATCAATAGGCCCAGGCTGGGGAGATTTGGTTTCTATTAAAGGATGGACTCCAATTGCCCCATCACCGAGGATGAAGGGGAACTTTGGGGTTCTTTGTAGGATTGCTGCCAACCTGCTTCTTCACATTCCCCATCTCACAACAGATCCTCTAGACGAGCCGGTGCAGCTCTGACATCTCGTTCTTGGTGTGTTTGAGATCGTCGCCGTGCCGGCCAGCTGCCAGCTGCAGCTCCTGGATCTGTTTTCCCAGAGTTGGGAAGTTGGTGATGAGAAAGGCCAGGGAAGGAAGGCCACCTACAGAGATTTCAGGCAGGAAGCAGGGGGTCCCATGTGAAACACTCTGCCACTGGCAGAAAACAGTGTGGTGGCTCTGGAGCAGGAGGTGATGGAGCCAGGAGCTGGTGGTGATTCTGGCCAAGAAGTCCACCCCCTTCCCTAAGCAGAACCAGTCTGCTGGGCCTAGTCCTGTTTCTTATCACCTTACTTGCAGTTTTTCCCAGGCTGAATAAAGGAAAGAGGCAGTTCACATTCATTAAGCACTTCCTCGGTGCAAGAAGAGCTCTGAGCCTCCCCTGCATTCGTTGAAGTATATTCATAGAGACACCTTTTAAAGGCCAGGTTCTGTTCCAGGGGCTGGGGGTGTAGCAGAGGTGCTGTGCCCGCAGAGTTTGGGTCCCTGCTCTCATGAAACTCACATTCCCCTGGGGCCCTTTCTCAGTAATGGGGACAGAGGGGCAGAGAAGCTAGCAGTCATCCTTGGGGTGGTGGATTGCAGGCAGGATCGGTGGGCTTGTTTGACCACACCCTTTGGTTCAAACCTTTCCCTCTCACCTTGCCCAATCCTGCAGGGAAGAGGGAATGTCCTGGGCATGCCAGGGAACAAGAAGCAAGAGGATACCAGAGGCAGGCTGAACCATGTCTGTGACCCTGGCTGTTGAAGGGCAGATGGGAAGCCCTGGCCAATGCCCAGGTCCATTACCCAGGAAGCTCCCACAATTCCACTTCTTCCTACTGGAGTCTTCCTATGCTGATCAGAAAAGATCTCACAGCTCCCTATTCTCCCACACCCCACCCCAGGTCACCCAAACAAAGTCCCCTCTGTAGCAACTCTCTTCCATATGTGTCACTCTCTTTCCATTCTGTAGCCCATGTGCCCCAGTTCCTGTCAATGCACCTGTTTTATAATGAGGACACCTCATTTCTTTCCTCCAGCAGAGGATGGCCTGTCATGCCCTGTTGGATATGTCCATCCACACCAGTTCTCTGATTTATATATTTGATAACAACCTCTGCTTCTTTTTGGGCAGAAGTTCATTAAGCCAGTGGTTAGCAACCACACTCTCCTTCACTGGTGGAGGTGTCCCTCCTGAGGAAGGGAGGGGCCATGGAGGAGGACAACCCACCCAGCTCTCACCTTGCTCTGGTACAGCTCCTCGGCCTCAGCCTTGCTCTTCAAAGCAACCTCCTCGTAGTGAGCACGGACCTCAGCGACGATGCTCTCCAGGTCCAGGTCCCGGTTGTTGTTCATGGAGAGGATGACAGACGTCTTGCCGACATGTGTCTGGATCTGGGTCATCTCCTGATTTGGGAGATGAGAACAGAGTCAGGTTCCCCCTGGCTTCCCTCCTCTGCCCTGCCAGTCTCTAGAAGAATGAGTCGCTAAGATCCACAGGGTTAAGATGGAGGAAGAAGTGCATGCTGGAGATCTGTCTGACAGAGCAGGGGGAGAACGGTTCACAGCAGCAGGAAGCACCAAATGTGGGCCACAGGCAGCATGGGGCATGTAAGTCAGGTGGAAGCCTGCATTTCCTACCACTTTACAGACTCCAGGCATCTGTGGCTTAGTAGGAACTCATGGGGTCATCATCCATTTTTCCCTGCCTGTGGGCAAGGCCACAATTGTGGCCCAGGTGAGATACTGCCTGTGTATATGGTCTCTAGGGACCAGGATCCTAAACTTCCAAGATTTCCCATTGCAGGCTTTGGCACCTTCCCATCAAAATATCTTTCATTCTGTTTATCCAAAATCCTTTCTATTGGCCTCTCTCTGGAAGGGCCAGGTGAAGCCCTCAGCTGGAAAGAAGCAGGGGAGAAAATGAGAGTCCTCATCGCATAGTACAGACACTTGAGGAACTTGATGTCTTTGTCCACAGAGTCCACTTTGGCCTGAAGCTCCACCTTGACCGTGTAAGCTGCATCTGCATCCTGCCGAAGGGTTCCCCACAGCCATCATTCAACAAACCCTCATTCCCTCTGCTGCCCTGCCCCTGCCCTTGCCCCTAAAGCCATCTGCTTATCCTGTTTTGCCCACAAAGGGAAGCCTATTGATGAATGAAATAACTCAATATCAGTTTTCTCCCAGACTCACTGAATATTTGGGAATAGGGAAAGGAGAATGGGGGACCACTCTCCCTCTGTTACACCTGGAGCAAACAACGCCCAGAAGAGCAGAGGGAATTTCCTCAAGTCACACTGGAAGGCTGAGAAGGACCAGTTTCCCAATTCTCACACCAGAATTCTCTTCTCTCTGCCTCTGTCTGCTTCCTGGGTGTGTGTCCTTCCTCTCCCACTCTATGGAGACCAGGACCATTACTCCACCCTCATTCAGGCACCAGCCCCTCCCTAGGGAGCCTGGGTGGAAGTCATGAGCAGAGTTGTTAGAATCAGGGTGCAAGAGAGACCAGGGTCCACAGGCTCTTTTCTCCCTTACCTTCTTGAGTACCACAAGCTCACTCTCAGCTGCTGTGTGCCTATTAATCTCCACCTCAAATCTGTGAGCAGGGAGAGAAGATAGCAGAGGCCTCAGTGCCCTCAGACAAGGCCACGTAACCTCCTCTTCCCACTGGCCAGGCAAGTGCTCGAGATGCAAAGTCTCTGCAGAGTTCATTTGTGAGAGTAAGATGTCCCTGGGTTACCTCACTTGATTCCACTCACTGGACCCTAGGAATATACCCAGGTGCCTGTTAGGCTCCCCACTAGCCACCTGCACTGCTGAGTCATTCAATAAGCATAGGAATTCCTCCCTATCAACCAGGTAGGAAGTTCTCATCAACAAGGTAGGCCCTTCCCCAAGAACCAGAGAAGGGTATATGAGTCCCTGGCCCTGGTGCGTACTCCCTCCCTTCCTAAAAATGGCACAGAGATTAGGTGACCCCAGGAACCTCTGGGAACATGACCCATCACCCTTTGGTGGGGTCTGCTCACCTCTTCTTGTAGTCCTCCATCAGGTCACGCATGGTCAGCAGCTCTGAGTCCAGCCACACTCTGTCCCCAGATAGCATCTCCAGCTGCTACCACAGCTTGCTGATGTAGCCTTCAAAGGCAGGCTCCAAATTCTTCTTGCAATTTTTCAGGTCCAGCTGCTGCAGCAGGCTCCATTTTGTCTCCAGCACCTGGTTCTGCTGCTCCAGGAACAGCACCTGGACCTCAAAACAAAAGATACCTGGAACCACAATGGATGCTATCATGTACCATGGACATGTATCCTTGACTCCCAAGGTTAAATAGATTTTTGTCATTTTGTCATTTTGCTCAAGTCCTGACTCTCCACCTATGGCATCCCATGCAATTTTGATACTTTACAAATGCTCACCCCATAATCTTCTGGTCAACCAATCACTGAAAACTCACTGAAGAAAGAGATTCCACGGCTTTCTTCTGTTGCCTGACCCAGGGCCCAGGAGGTGTTCTTCCTTATGTCTAAGCTAAAATTTTTTCCTGTACCTTGAGCCCTTCACTCTGAATAATACTGATTTCATTGGCCTTTCATGTTCTTAAAAAAACTGGAGATCCATCCAGCTGTTCTCCAGAAACCCATCATTTCTTTCTCCAACCAGGGTTACCCTTTACTCAATTTCCCACTCTTTTCTGTAAAATCCCCAAAGAAGGAAAGACATCCATTTATTCCTTTGTTCTACCTAGTTTACAGGACTGTTCTCACCTTATGATCAGGGAGCTCTTCCCTGAGGCCTAGCTGCAACCTTTCCAACCACAATGCCCAGTCCATTCCCAGATAGCTGGGAAGTTACCCTTATCTCCCTGGACTGTCTTCTCCTCCTACTATGTGACCACTTTGTCGATGAAAGAAGCAAAGTTGTTGTTCAGATCCTTGATCTTCTCTTGTTCCTGGGTACACACTTTCTGGATCTTGGGGTCCAGCTCCAAGTCGAGGGGGGCCAGCAGGCTCTTGTTGACTGTGACTTGATGAATGCCCCTAGGTGGGCACATGGATGGGCACAAAGATCTCAGGGTTACCCCACCAAAGATGCTGCCAACAAGCCTCTGGCTGGCCCCTGCATGCCCAGTGCCATGCCCAAAGATGTAGCCTCCAGTCTGAGCACCAGCACCAGCCACGTTGAAGGAAATATGCTGACTCCCTCCAAGACTGTAGAGACTTTGACTGCCAAAGCTAGCCCCAGCTCCTTTGCCAGCTGCATGGTAAGAGGTCACACTGCCTACAGCCTTTCTTGGCACCACCACTGAGTACCCACTGATGTCGCCCTTGTCACCACCAGACTTCATGTTCATTTGCCGACTCATGGTGGGCAAGATGGTGTTGACAGAGCCAGCCAACAACAGGATGGAGAACACACTGATAGGACACACAAGTGTGACTCCTTTTAGCCCTATCCAATCCAGGACATCAAAAAAGAGTGTCTCCCCAGGTTCTATGGTCAGGGCAGATAGCTCCAGAGTTTGGTGCCTTGCCAGTGGGCCCTACTTTGGAGTTTGTGCTCCTGAGAGTGACAAGGTTGGACTCAGTTATGGCTTCCCTACACATGACTCATCTGTCCCTTCTATTTGAACCTGTAGTTAGTGCTGGAGTTGGTAGGTATATGTCCAAGAGACTTAAATCTTTGGGCTGTCCATGTGCCAGGTGGGCCCTGAGCCTCAGTGGAGTTGCAACACCTACTCTTCAGTTCATTGGACTCACCCAGAACAACTAGCAAGGAGGTGAGGATGGACAACCACCATATCAAGGAGCTGAGAGAACCTACAACTGCAAGCAAGAGAGTCCCATCCATTGGCTGTATGGGATTGAAGCCCCCTCTCAATTAGAGGTGGAGTTTACATCACCATCCCAGAATCCTCAGGATTGGGGAATGAACTATGGACTACAGTGGACTTACTGGTATTCTACTATAGACTTATTGTGATTCTAGCAGTAGAAGAAATTACAGCATTGATGTGGAGGCAGTGGTCACTGGAGACTCTGAGGGCAAGGAGAGGGAAAAAGAGGTGTAATAACAGGGGCAATTTCTGGACTTGGGAATCGTCCTGAATTACATTGCAATGACAGATATAGGCCATTATATATCTTCTATAACCTACAGAATTGTGTGAGAGAGAGTGTAAACTACAATGTAAACTATAATCCATGCTTAGTGGCAATGCCCTAAAATGCATTTATCAATTACAATGAATGTACCACACTAATGAAGGATGTTGTTAATGTGGGAAAATGTGGGGAGTGGGGCATATGGGAATCCCTATATTTTTTATGTAACATTTATGCAATCTAAGTATCTTTAAAAAAACAAAAAAATATATTTTAAAAAAGGATGTCTCTCCACTATCTCCTTTCCTCCTGTTGAAGGACAAGGGCCATGGGCAATCTTTAGAACAGAAATCACCAAGCTCTTTGCAGCAACAAAATCCTTCTGATAGCAAGCCGAAGGTGCTGTCCTTGCAAGCTGGAATACTCTCATTTGGAGTTTACCTGTGCTCCCTAACTAAGGACTTGGAGAGTTAGCCCCTTCAGAAATCTCCTAGCTTTATTTTTCCAGTGCTGCCTCCTTCCTGCTTTTCTATCAGCAGGGAGCAAGGGAAATGCCTGGCTTTATCCACAGAGGACTGACCTGAGAGGTCCAGGTTTCCTTCCAAGAGAGGCTGTCTCCCTGTTATTCAGTCCTGTTGAGGAGCTGGGTGTTCATGCCAGAGAAGGAAAGACTTAGAGTGGGGAAGGAGAAGTTGGATGTCTTCAAAGATTTGGATTCAGGAAAGATGCTCCAGGTAGTCCCTCTGTGGGTCACTCCAAGGAGCACAGCTACCCCGCAAAGGAACAGAGCCCAGGAAGGTGGTGGAAATGACCACCTGGAGCCTGCTTGACCACCCAGCAGGGGTATTGCCTGGGACTTTATGTATTGTGCTGGGCCTGGGTTGTGGTGACCTTGAAGTGGCCTTTTCAACAGTTAGGACTTTTTCAGGCAGCTGGCATTTCTTCTAGTTGAATTTTCTCTCCTGGATGAGGTTAGCTGTCTTGCTCTAAGATGTCCAGCCATAAAACAGTCTCAGGAGCTGGGGCAACAGCTCTTACCTCCCTTGGAGAATATCTCCCTCTCCCCTACCTGTCCCCTCTATCCTGTCTGTGCTCCCTGGAGAAACACCCCTGCCAAGGTGACTGAGGAAAGGGAGGGAGGCCCTGAGTTTCATTCCTGGGTTCAGGGTGGGCTGTTCTTCTGATTTCCTCATGACTTCAGGAAGACACCCAATCTTGGAATGGGAAGTACCAGTCTTTTATAACTCAGGTTATCCTGGTGGGGAGCAATGTAAAAAAAAATAGGTATCTAGCAGCAGCCCCAAAACTGGAGCACTTTCTATAACTAAATTGGGAAGCCTTGGCTTGTTGGGATCAGCCAGAGGGCAGTGGACAACTGCTCCTGCTGGGGGGGCGGAGGGGGGCTGGAGCCCTGCCTCAGAGGATTGTTCCGAGCCAGGTTGAGACGGCAGCAGCAGGTGGGAAGGTAACTGGGCTGCTACCCCTGCAGCAGGTGCTGGGTTTGCCTTCTTTCTGTGCTGGTGCATGACTGTCAACAAACCATGTAATTCCCTGGACCTGGAGTGACTAACACATGGCTCCAGGCCCCAAGTTGCCTGCAGTCCAGTGAGAGAGACAGAAATCTGCACAAAGAACTTAATCTGGGCCCAACTCTGCAATAACAGAAGAACATTATGAACAAAGGATTAGAAACATGTCAAAGATGAGTGGCTAGTTTTGATTGGGGTTTTAGGGACCTCCCAAGGCTGTACTTATATCCCCTATAGCACCTGTCACAGGGGCTGGCTCAGAGTAGGTGCTCAGCGGTAACGGGGGGGTGAAGTATTATTTGCAGTAGTTGTAGTATATCAGTTGTAGTTACAGTAATAGTAGTAACAAAAAGAGTTAACTTATTGTTCACTTGACATGTGCCAGGGATTGTGCCAAGTGCTACATAAAATTATCTAATTCAACCCTCACTTTTTTAACCTCAGTTTGCAGTTGAAGAAGCTAAGCCTTACTGACATTAGGGAATTTTCCCAAGGTCAATGAGCTAAAAAGTCAGAGCTGGGACTGGAATTCAATTCCGTGTTCTGGGCCATCTTTTTCAACGATAGAGATGGAAATTAAGAGCCAAAGAAGCAAAGACTTGAGGCTCTGCAGATGCGTGTGGCAGGCCTGGCAGCTATGACCTATGAGACCCATAGGCTTGTGTTTCCATTGTGTTTTTAAGGTGAATTTTTGACATGAGGAGGAGGGGGAGGTTGACACTACATTAAGGTGATTGCTCAAGATTAGACATCACTCTAGGGGTCAGAAAGAAAGTCAGCCAAAATGGGACTGGGCAGGGGGGGATATTGCATGGGGGGTATTTTGATCTAGAATCCTTGGTAGCTAGACCTGCATGAGGGCTCCAAAGGGGAGATAAACATGGTTCTGGGCCAAGTTCTGCTCCTCCACTGCTTGGCTGAATGTGAGCCCCAATCTCATGGGTTGGGGGACTAGACATCCTCCCAGGGGACCTCAACAGCACAGCATTTACAAAGTGGGAAAGGCACTAGGATGGATTTCGAAGGCTGGAGAATGAACTGAGCCATTCTCCATTAAACAGCTGCAGAATGAACTGAGCCCATCCATGTACAGAAGCTATGGGCTGGAGAGCACCGGGAATAGGGCCAGCGGTCCCAGAACACTTTGTA
Organism: Cabassous unicinctus; assembly: GCA_029593785.1. Classification (NCBI taxonomy): domain Eukaryota; kingdom Metazoa; phylum Chordata; class Mammalia; order Cingulata; family Chlamyphoridae; genus Cabassous; species Cabassous unicinctus. The sequence goes on from JAQZBX010057414.1 coordinate 8,676, forward strand.
TTCATTCCAGAAACATTTAATGATTGTCTACTATGTGCTCGGCCCTGTTCTGGAGGCTAGTCAGTAACAGTCTAATGATGGTGATGATGATCATGACGCTGACGATAAGGACGGACGTGGTGATAGTGGTGATTGTGATAGAGAAGGAAGAGGGGGAGGCATTGGGGAATTTCCTGACAGCAGTGTTGTGAACATATCACACACAGTGCCCCTCCTAGTTGATTCCTAGGGAACTTCGTTGCAGGATAACTGTCTTTGGCTTATGCAGTAGGATCCCTGACTCTTCCAGCCTTCGTTGTGTTGGCTGCCATTTAATTAGCCATGACACTCCACACCCAAGTCTTTGACTTCACTGGGCGGAGTGCCCCAACGTCTGAAGAGATTGGTTCATTTAAAAAGTATAAAATTAAGCACCTACCGTGGACTCTGCTATATGCTAGACATTGAGAGGGATGTCTAAAATAGTTTCCTCCCCGCTAGCAAGAGAAAATTGAACTGGGGGAAACCAGATATAAGTATGTGAAAGCAGTTTGGCTGCTGTTGTTGTAGTTTTAACTCCACATGCCTATATTGGATTAAATTTTTAAACAAGCAACTGAAGCAAGCTCTTTTTGAAACTCTGATTTTAAAAATAATAATAATATAATAGATTGGGATATCTGAGGTAGGGATTGGGGACTTGAAATGGGACTTGAAGGTGGCCAGTTTGGACAGTTGCACACTGCATTCCAGAGGCAATGAGTCTTCCAACGGGGTTGTAGGGGGAGGCATGAGTTTGGGGAGCAGAGGTAAATGGAGTAAGTTGGTGGAGCAGGCCAAGAAGATTTCCTCAGACTGTGGCATGATGTGAGGATTCAGACAGGTTCAGAGCTTTAGGCTAAAGAGCAGGCTCTGTGTTGCACAAGGAAGATTGTGGGGGAGACCGGTACCCCAGGGAGCCTCCAAAAAGCTGAGTCCCTTTGCACCACAATCGCCTACCATCTTGGTTTAGGATCTTCCTGGAGGCCTAGGACCCCACTACACAGAGTACATCACACTGGAGGTAAATAGAAAGCAGGACCATGAACCAAAGTCATGTCTGTTTGTTTCGAGAATGGAAAATGAAGGTTATTTTTCTATAGCCCATTGGCCTTTGGACTGCTCCTGGGTACAGGACAACAGTAGAGGGAACCAGCATTCTGTAGGTCAAGGTCACGAATGGAGAGTGAGAGGTGTGAAGGATTTGGGGCCTTTCTTGGGGGTGACCAGACTTGGGAACAAACCACAGTTCCTATGGCTCAAAATGACCTGAGACTGAGTTCTCTGATTTTCTTTTGAAAATGAGCTCTGTGGTGAAACCTAATACCCTCTGCCTGTCTGAACTAGTTTGAAAGGAGCCTGTTTTTCAATCTTTGTTCAAGATAAGCTCACTCAAAAAATAGAGTTCACTTGTTTTTCTCCCACTGTCTATGCTCCCCCAATACTCTTCACCTTCCTGACATGAAATCATGACATTTATGGGTCCTGGGAGTATCAAGTCTGTTTGCAGATGGGGCACACACCCATGGAGGAGGAACGGAGCTTTTCGGAGCCTGTTACAACGATCTGGAGTTCTAGACCCAGGGCTGGAGGAGGGGTGGGAGAGGATGAGGAGAGTAAAGCAGAAAGCTCTGTATGAGTAAGAAGGAGACGGGGCAGAGAAGATGAGGGAAAGAACCCCAGACAAGACAGCTGGCAGCTAAAGAACTTTTTGTAGGGTGACCGCTGTCCCATTTTGCCCAGGACCAAGGGGTTTTTCCAGAACATGCAGACATGCATTGACATGAAGTCCCCAGAAGGTTAGGAAAACAAGCGGCAGGATGGCATCAGTTTAAATTCAATTCCACTCCCATTTACTAAACACCTACTCGGTTACAGGCACTGGCCTGAGCGAACTCCCAGAAGGGCAGGCAACACAGTCTAAACTCCCATTTCTTCCTGCCACATTAGTGAAGCAGACATTGTTCCATATGCCCCTATTTATTTTAAACATCTAGCAAAGTAGGTCCGGTGGCCTGAAGCCTGGTGGCAGTTCCCGTATCACTGCCAGTCTCATAGAACCTTCCCCTGGCATTTCTCAGCGTTAAACACTGGGGAGCTGTCTGTCCACAAACACTGTTTCTGAGCATTAGCCTTTCCCCACTTGCTCTTCTCAGCCTGAGCATCTCCTTCCTTCTCTCTGCTGCAGCCCAGCTCGTGAGGGGCGTATCTGATCCTCCCACCTGGGGACAAACGTCAGGGCAGTTTAACTGGGTGGCTGCGGGGCTGCTGCAGGCCCATCCAGAGCCTTTGTGCCATTTAGTAAAAGGTGCCCCTTCCTGTGGGCAGATCAGCCCTATGCCAGGCGGACAGCTGGATTTCAGCTCCCACTCGCCCCCTGGCCGGTCACCCAGGTGCCAGTACAACCCACACTTCTCTCTGGGGCAAACCTGTGTGGCCTGGCTAACACTCAAGGCAAGACTCAGACTTGGAGCCTCTGGTCAGAATCCTCCCTTCTGCCCAAAGGGAGGGTCATTGGGGTCTCCTCGCCTCTCCCTGAGCTCACTCCTACTTCTCCAGGGCTGGCGGAGCTCTGTCTTCCGGTCCACTGGGTCTTTTCCTCCCTGAGCCCCTGGGGGGAAGCCATGGCCCAGCCCCCAGCTCACCAATGTCCCCCAGGCTCTGTCCACTCGGAACTCTGCCAGGTTTCCCTCTGGCTTAGGAGTCAGTATGCTAGTTTTCATCTTTCCAGCCTGAGTGTCCTTTTTGCCTTCAGCACACCCTGGATCCTGCCTCTCCCAGCTTCTCCGTTCTCACTCTTAAAAGGCTTTTACGACTGGACAGGCCCTGAGCCCCTTTATTCTGGACCAAATACTCTTTAGTTCTTTTTTCACAACTCCACTCTGCCACCCACCTAGTCGTCACAGGGAGCTCTTCTCCCAGCTCAAATACACAGAGGTATGTCAAAGACAAGCACCAGCTTGCATCTTGCTCTGGGATGTACACATGTTCTCCCGTTCGCTCATTTGAAAACACCCCCATCCCCTGTTAGTGTATCATTTCCTCCATCTCCCAACCTCAGACCCCCTCCACCCCAGCCAATTCTGGAAGAGGTTTGTAAAGTATTTTCTAAGCCCCAATCCACTTTATAGCATGATCCCTTTTTTTTTTTTTTTTTTTTAAAGAGAACTGAGGGGCTGGGGGGAAATGCCATAATCATTTGATCATGACCATGCTTGATCTGCCTCTTCCTCTGCCCATTTCCAAAGCAAACAAGCTGGGCTGCTTGGCAGGCTGTAATTAAGCCCACAGTCATCTCTGACGACATACTGTCTATCTCCCATGGGAGCACAGCACATCCCTGTGCAAACAGGAAGGAGAAGCCCCTCCCTCAACCCCAACACCGTCCTTAGGGAAAAGCTGGCAGGGTGGGCCAGGCCTGGGGTGACTCCAAGCCTCAGGTGTGGGGGAATGGCCAGCCCCCCTTCCAGGTGTCTGCGCTGTAACTGAGCCTGCTGGGCCCTGGGGAAAGGGCTCGGGAAGGCAGAGGGGAAGGAGAGAAACATCCAGGGCAAGGCAGAAGCACAGAGAGGCCTGGTAGCCGTAGGCAAGGTGGGAACTGGGAGGAAAAACATAAGAGTAGGAAGTCAAGAAAGAAGTATAAGAAATAAGAAGTGGGTAGTTTAGGAAAAGTGAGCTAGGAAAGGCTGGATCAGTGGGGAGGGAAGGGTTAGTAGTGAAAGCAGAGCCTAAAAACACCCAAAGCTGGAGGCAGGGGGTTGAAAGGAGCCCCCCACAGTTCTGTGCGATACATTTTCATCAAGCCCCAGTCTGGGGTGGAAGGGGTGAGTTACCTGCTGGGAACGGCTGTGGGGTGCGGGGGTCTAAGCACCACCCCCATGGACCAAGCCTGCCACGGACTTAGAGGCCCAGGCGGGTGGGACTTAGGGGACACGTGATGCTGGCATCTGAGGCGCAGGGTCAGTGTGTGAGCTTCCCAGTCTGGAGCTGAGGCCACAGGTGAGCCCCTTTGAAGAGTTCTATCCACCTTCCCCTGTAGAGAAAAGGCAGGAGGCATTGCCACCTGGAGACCCATCACCCCAGTTTCATGTGCCCTCTACTGAGGCAAGAGGGTTTTATTGTTGGGCTACCAGGTGGGACATGCTGCTGTGGGCTCAGGAGTCTGGTTATGAAATGAGCTGGGCACCTGCAGACCTGAGACTGGGCAAGAATGAGGCACACCAGGGAGGTAAGCAGCTGGAAGTGTGAACCAAAGAACAGGGGCTGGGGTAAAAAAGAATGGAGGGGCAGCAGGGAACAAGGGTGTGGGCTGCATGTCAACATAGAGCCAAGAAGAGAGCTGAGAGGGCAAGCACCTGTGGGGAAGGACCAGCAGCTGAGGGAGAGAACTTTCTGGAAGTGGATGTGGGCTGGAAGGGCTGAGCACACAGCAGATGAGGAAGAGCTACTGGCCGGGGGCTGGAATTGGGTGGGGGAGTGACCTGGAAGTTTTGCCTCCAGTGTAGACATGGAATGATCATTTGTTGAGGGCTTGCTATGTACAAGGTACTCAGAGAGAAGCTGAACTGCACGTTTTAACTCATTTCAGCCTCACACCCACCCTGTGAGGTTAAAACTTATTTTTTCCACTTTACAAATGAGGAAACAAAGGAGCAGGGAGACTGAGTTGCCCAAGCCACGGTAAATGGGGAGAAAAACAACAACAGAATTTTGATCTAGCCTTGACCAACTGTAGAGTGTGTGCTTACAGGCTGGGGAACTGCCAGGGTTCCTTCCAGCTCTGGATCCACCGTCCTATGGTTCGGGTCATAGGTGAGGAGTAGTTTTAACCTGGAACTCGGTGCTGCCTTTCGGAGTTCCAGCAAGAAGGATCTGGAATCCCTGAGAGCTGGGCATAAAAGGAAGGACTAAGCCCTCTTGGGAATGGATGGATTGGCAACAGGAAGGAGGAGGTTAGATGCTAAGCTCCTAAGAGAGGTCTGCATCAAAGCAGGGATGCGGTATGGATGAGTACCGGAGGGGTGGGGGGAGGTGGCCCCTTAACCTCTCCTGTGGTCCTGGCAGCCTTTGCCAAATGCAAATGTAAGGGCTGAGGGAGGGGGCACCATACAAGGTGAGTGTCCTATGTGCAGCTGCCACCATGAAGGTGGCGGAAAGGTGGCAGCTGGCAAAGGGCAGCTCAGAGTCCTTAGGGAGCTCCCTCTCTCCACAAATTCATGTCCCTTTTGTCTCTTCCAGAAAGCTTTCCTAGATGGTCTGTGTTCAGCTCTGACCCCTTCTTCCTCTGTGGCCACTTGGCTGTGCTTTGCCAGAGCCTCCACTCCTCCATCTCCTGCACCACAAGAGAGAGTCCCCAGAGGGCACCCCTCTCTGCCAGGGCAGGAGTTCGCACACGGTGTAGGAGGGTGCCAGGGAGGGGGCGCTCTTGAGTGGATCGGCGCCAAGAATCACCCAGTGAAGAAGAGAGGTCTGAGGCCCCAGGTTCTGTACCTAGAGGGGCGGAGGCTCGAGCTGCCGCCACATCAGCCCTCCCTTCTTGCCTCCCGTGGGAGGGGAGGTCGGGGAGGAGAGGGGAGGCAGGAGCCAGGGCCTGGGCTCCGCAGAGGCTGGGACCAGCCTGGGCACGCTGGGGCCCTCCGGCAGCTCCACAGTGGGCACAGAGCCTGTCCAAGGTCCTCCCACTCCCTCTCAGTTGTAGGGAAGAGTCCCCTCCAGGGCCATGGGATGGAAGGTGCAGTACCCAGAGCTGATGGCAGAGGGCAGTGTGTGCACAAAATAGAGGCACCCAGGAGTTTGGTTTTGATCGGAAATTAGCAGCTGGTGACTGGAGGGGAATGTGCTTTAATGGATAGAACCAGTGCCCTCCGGCCCTCACTTAGCCCTCCTGGCCAGGTCTATGGGCACGGTCCTGCTGCCCCTCCATCATGAACCAGTGCCCAGCCAGCAAGCACACAAGGCCCCACCAACATGCATTAATAATGACCAAGATCATCCTAATAGTAGCTAACGTCTATCGGCTGCAAACCGTGTTCCAGGCACTAAGTATTTTATTTCCATTATTTCTTCGAGCATTCTCAGCTCTCCTCTAAGGTGAGTGCTTTGAGAAGTAGTAAGGTGTCATAGCTGCGAGCATGGCTCTGGAATCGGCCCAGGGTTCAACTCCCAACACTGCCATTTATTAACTGTGGGATACTGGGTGGATTATTTAACCCCTCTGAGCTTCATTACCCTCATTACTGAATGGACATAAAAGTAAGAATGCACCTAATAGCAATAATACATATCAGGTTGCTGGGAGAATTCGTTGAGTTGCCCTACATAAAGTGCTGAAAGCAGTACCTAGCATATAGAAAGTACCCCATAAATGCCAGCTTGTATTAATCCTAATTGACAATGGCACCAGGCCACAAGCAGCAATTGGAAGAGCCAGGATTTGAAGCCAGGTATACTCAGCCAGTCTGCTAGACGCAGGCAGACCGTTTGCCTAAGACAGCCCTGGCTTATGCCTGCGGTCCTAGGATCCACTTTAGCATTTGTCTGGAATAAAAGTGGCAGAATACAAATTTTATAAACGGCCCACATGCCAATGCCTATAAAACATACATTTGTTAGCACAGAGGTTTCATCATTTGCATACTGGGAGAAGGTCACCGGGACACTCGCATGTACCTTGAGCCCTTTCTCCCACAGCCGGGCATTCCTTCGGCAAGCATGTATCACGTGCCTACTGACTTGAGGACCCTGGAACAAGGGGAAGCGAGGGGGCCGGTGAGGGGCAGACATGTGAGCAGCTAATGTGACACCAGGAAAATAAAGCCCCAGCTGTAACACAGGTCTGGGCACACAGGGGATATGCAGACAGCGCCCGTCCAGGACTTGCCACTCTCCTGCACCGTGAACATGGGCAGATCACTTATCCATCTGGGCATCAGTTTGCTCACCTATAAAATGGGCCCAACCACTCCAATGTTCCTTCTCATTTAAAGTTCGATTTGATGGGGTCCCCCTGGAGGGACCAGAAGACACATGAAAGGGAGGTGCCATTCCAGTCAGACCACAAAGGAAGAGTGGAATCTCAATAAATGGGAAGTAGGCAGTTGAGAAAATCATATCAACAAAGGCCCCTGGCTGTAAGAATTCACGGCATGCTTGGGGACAGGCTGGAGGGTAAGGGTAGGGGAATGACATGGGTGGAGAAGGGGTCGTGGGTACACTGAATGCCACTCCTACTTGAAATGTGGTCTTGCCCTCAAGGACCCTGGCCCTACAGCGCTTGGCTCTAATCAACTGTGCAAGCCCACCCTGAGAAAACAAACACCTTTGCAGAAACACATTCATACAAAAAAAAACACCCCAATGCCAAATCTCCTGGCCTCTTACTCCACTTTTCTTCATAGTAGTGATCATGACCTGACATCATATTATATGGGTCTTTGTTAATTGTCTACTTTTACTGTCCCCACTAGAACATACACTCTACGAGGGCAGAGTCTGTGGCTGCCTTGTGCATTCTGGTACCCCCAGTGCCTGGATCACACTTGGCCCAGGAGGTGCCCCCTGAATACGTGTTGAATAAATGACTCCTCAATACATGCAATAGAAACAGATGAACCCCAGACACATGTACACACAGGCTACAGATCTTAGAGTGGAACAGAAATTGGCCAGAAGAGAGGAAAGCAGGGAGGTTGTAGGGGAGCAGGATTGGGGAGTGGGTTGGCAGGACAGTGAGGGAAAATAAGGAATGGTCACTCTAGCAACAATCAGCAGTCTGTGGTAAACTGCGGGTGCTTAGGAGGACCTGAGCGAGAGGCCACGCTGAAGCCCTAACATCAGTTGGCCCTGTGTGACTCGGCTCCTGGTCCTAGCAGCACGGGCCTCTCTGTCACGGGGAGGATGAGGCCCATCTCACGGGGTCCTTGCGTGGAGCAAGCGGCATGGTGCATGTGGAGCAGGGAGCCTGCCCAGCAATGCCAGTGATAAAACTCGGCTCCTTCCTAAGGTCATCTGAGGACCCAGTGCCTACCTAGCCGGAACCAAATGGCAAAGATCCACACCGGGCCCAGACCTCGAGGGAAGCAAGAGTTAGACCAAGATAAGCTCAATGGGGCAATGCAGATGTCAGCATCCTGGACAACAGATTCCACACCGAGAACCAAATGGCACTGATGATTTATTGAAGGAGAAGCAGAAATGTGGACAAGATTGCAGAGGACCAAGAGAGCTTGGCAGTGAAGGCCCAAGAAAGGCATGGGGGGGCGGGGCAGAGGGGACTATAGCTCGCTGCAGGGAAGCATCCTGGACATGTGTATTATCTCTGGAGCAGTGACCCAATGGAAGATGACAAATGCAGAGTGGTCACCCAGAGAACCTGCAACTGACTGCCCCTCCCTCCAGCACCCCATCAGAGCATGGCTCTGCAGAGGACAGCAGGGAGAGGGGTGGCTGGGATGGCAGCTACAGGAGGAAGGCCTTCCTGACTTGGAAAAGGGACTTGGAGTGGTGATGGTAGGAGGTGGAGGTGGGTGGGGTCAGAAACTTTCTGCTCCCAGAGCCGACCTCCTGCCCTTCATCTGGAGGCCCTTTTTGCTGCACAGCTGCTGCCCGAGGTTTTGGCAAGGGGGTCCTTGAATTCGCTGCCACAGCTGCCTTTGGTTTTGATGTCCATGGCCACCGGCTTGTAGCTGAGACTGCTTGAGGCGCCAAAGCCCACGCTGAAGCCAGCCCCTCCTGCCCCAGAGCTGGTGCTGCTGATGACGGCTGGAATGGACGAGAGAGGTGCTCAGCCCCAGCCAGCCCCAAGCCTGCCCACTCCCTTAGTTCTCTGCCCTGTGCTGGCTTTGTGTTGAGGCTGATTTTTAATTTACTAAGACATTTTTATCAGGGTTGATTATTGGTGGCTTCATTTTCAAGGGCTCAGCCCAACACATTTGATTTTTCTCTATTAGTCCGTATAAATCCATCAATATCAGACTTTACAACTCTCAGGAGACAGGGCTTCAGAGAACTTTCTCAGAGGTAGGACTAGTGAGGAAAGGCTCTTCCTTGAGGTCTGCCGCTGCTGCTGTCTTGATGAAGAAAGGGGTTGCTGGGAGAATCCCAGCCTCATAGTGACGTAGCAGTTCACTTGCATGCTTTCTAGCTTTTAAACCTGAAGGAGCTTGTTCTGGCTCTTTTTTCATCATTTAGTCTATTAGGCTCTCCCCTCAATCCCTCTTACTGCAACCTAGAGTCTTTATTTTGGTTCTGGTCTCAACAGAGATAGAATTAGCCATTAAGAA
>JAQZBX010057415.1:0-17967 GCA_029593785.1 Cabassous unicinctus
CACTCTGGGGAGCATAGATTCCAAAGAAGGGCCCACTGGCAAGGGACCAAACTCCTGAGCTACCTTCCCTAACTATAGTGTCTGGATGTCACCAGAGCCCTCAGGAGCCCTGCTATTTGGGGTAGTATCTACTTTGGCAGTCAAAGAAATCCTGTTGAGACGTGTATAAGTATAACCTCTAGAATGACCTCCCAAATTACTTTGAAGTCTCTTAGCCATATAATCTCATTTGTATTTCCCTTTTCCCCCTTTTGGTCAAGGTCTTTTACCAGTTGCATTGCTAGTTGGTGCCTGGTAGCAATCCCTTAGTGCCAGGGAGGCTCATCCCTGGGAGTCATGTCCCACACTGGGGGGAAGATAATGTATTTATATGCTCAGTTCAACTTAGAGAGAGGCCACATTTGAGCAACAAGAAGGCTCCCAGGACACAATTCTTAGACACTCTATAATACTAGACCAAGTTTCTATTTCAAGAATAAAGGTTGATAAGCACAGTCATCAATATCAAGGGCCCGTCAATGGACCATCCTCCTTCACTAGTCATTGCCCCTGTACTCAGGGGATTCTTGCTGATCAATTACAGAATGTGGCATTGCTCCTCAGGATGGGAATTTCATATTCCTTCGGTTATTGTGTGAATCTCCACCCACTGTGACAATGCCCCAAGAACATTTGAACACATATATGCATTATATGTATGCCCATGTGAGCTTCCTCCCATGTATCCCTGTCACTGACATCCCACACCAATGATCCTCCTCTGCCACAGTTGTAACCCTTCTGTGATCCAAAACTTCTTCAAAATGAATCCAATAAAATAGCCAAGTACAATTAATACGAAAATGAAATAATAATGATAGTTTTAAAAATAAGAAATAAAACACAAAAAAATAAAAAATTAAAATTTGTAATAATAAAAAATAAAAATATATATATTTAAAAGTTTTTTTGACATTTTGCCTTTCATCACTGTAAGATCTATTGTCTGATGTGTACAGAGACATTTTCTTCTATTTGTTCCCCGAATGTCTTACTTTTGTCCTCAAAATGAAAAATCATTTTGTCCTCAAAGAAGTTTTAGGTTACAGAAAAGTCACATACTGAATACAGGGGACTCCCATATACCCAACATCTTCCTCCTTTTCCCCCTTCCCATATTAAGAACATTTTATATGTGAATGGTACATTTGTTACAACTGATGTACAAATATTGAAACATAGCTACCAACCATCTTCAATGGTTTGCATTATGGTTTACATTTTGGACCATACAATTTTTAAAATTTGATGTAACTTAACATGGCCTGTAACTATCATAGCAAGATCATGTAGAACACTTTCATCTCCCCCAAAATGTCCCCTGTTCCATCTATTCTATTCCTCCCTTCCTCTCCCCTCAGGTCCCATGGCAAACACCAGGCTTCATTGCTTGAAGGACAATATTCATAGTTCCTTGCAACAACACTAAGAGCTTGACACACTGCTCTGTCCTCCCCTATAAGGCACCCCCCATGCTCTCGAGAGACTCCTGTCCCTCCATTTGAGAACATAGCGGACCTCCCCAGGATGGTAGTCCGCCACCTTGCTGCTCATTATGTGGGTCTCCACCCATTCATATAACACACTATGGTAAGATGAACATCACACACTCCCTAGAAGCCTGCCCCAGGTGCACTGTCTCCCAAATGCCCCCACATCCTCTCTCTGGTATCATTCTTAGACAAATATTTTCCATAAGATAGATGGATTGATATTGTACCACAGGTTATTGAGGTTCTATGTATTTTTTGTTGTTATTTTCTGTGTTTTTCATAGATTTGTTTCTAATACTCTCTCTTAAATTTCACTGATATTTTTCTTCTGACTTTCATGAGTATGCCAAGTCATCTGGGTTTTTTTCCCCAGATATTATACTTTTCCATTCGGAATTACCATTTGATCTTATTTGTTTTTATAGTTTCCATTTCTTACTGCTATTCCCCACCTGATAATTTATTATGACCTTATTTTTATTAACATTGTTGAACACATTTATGACAGGGGCTATAAGTTTGGTACACTAATTAGTATATTAGTGACTAATATCTGAGTCATCCTAGTGTCATGTTTTATTAATGGTCTTTTCTCTTGAGAATTCATCATATTTTTCCTTTTCTTCATATGTTTAAAAGTTGTTGACCAAACATTAGAAATTTTGGGTGATATTTTATAGAATTTTTATTTTGATATCTTCTGAAAAATGTTCATTTTTTTTCTAGCAGAGGGTAAACTCCAAATTCTGTCACCCTTGTGATGGGCAGAAATTGAACTCTATGTGAACTATTTTAGCAGTTATTTTCTGCTGGGTCTCTGGGAATCGCCTCTATGGATCTGTAATGAAATGTCACTTAAGGAATTAGAGTTTTATGAAAATATTGGGGCACTCCTCACTATTGCTATTTCCTCTTTTAGATTTTTCCCCTCAATTTTCAGTCACTCTGGCAGCCCTGGATTTTTTTCTAGTGACTCCTTAATTCAATAAGACTGTGGTTTTCTGCTTGAATCCCAGTTACCTAATACAGCACATAATTTTATGCTCAAATATCATTGTGGACACTAAATTAGTGACTATACTATTGATCTAGGAAGTACAGAGGATAGAAGGTCATGTAAAATAACCCCTTTAAAGCTCTTGGACATTAATATGTTCATTTCATCATAAAAGACTGCCTCCAGTCTGCCTATATGATTTCACTTTAATATTTGCAATAATTCATAATAAAAATGATCTTTTTATTTCCCTTTCTCACATGTGCATGTGTGTGATGTGTGTACATTCATGAGGTATGTGTGTAGATGTATGTTTGTGTGTTTGCATGGATGGTTTGTATGTTTATGGTATATACGTACATGTATGATTGTGTGTGTTTGTGTGTGTATAAAACCAGGGTCCTTGTCACAATGACTTCCAGTCTAGTTAAAGAGAAAGACAATATTTTTAAAATAAAATTGAATTTTTAAGACATAACAGAAACAAAAATCATCTTGTACAGTTTTAAAAAATTTGGTTTGCTCATTGGGAAAGAGGATGCAAGGCTGGAAAACAGGTGTCAATACAAGAATTGAATGGTTACAGGGCAATGGCTGATAATAAATCATGTTACTCGCGCCAAAAACCCGCAAGATAGTGTCAACATTGAAAGTAAATTGCTACGTTACTTTTATTCCACAAGATGCCAATAACTAGGTAATTTATTCTGTGGCTAGATATACAGTGATTGCCTTGTAATTAGAATAATTGCATTTTGGTGGTAGGATATCCACTTATGCAAGGTTGTGATTTCATTCAATAGCCAGCCTATGCAATTTGACTTTCAGATGTTGCAAACTTGAGATTAGCTCAAGTTTTCTTTTTTTCTCTAGTTACAGCCATCTTCCTCATTGCTGAATCAACTTTGTTTTGAAAACCGTGTTGACCTGCCTGGTGGAAGTGTGTCCTCTCTCTGTATTGATATAAGCCCTTTGGCATTGAATGTCCTAAACCACATATCTATATCTTACAAATATTCTTATCTATTTTCAATGTTTCTTCCAAGTTCCATTTATATGATTCTTACTTCCACATTTATGTCTTTCTAACTTGAACTTTCTCATAAGCTCCAAACTCAGTATTCCAATGTTGTCTCAGTGTCCTCCACATGAATATCTAATAGACATATGAAAATTAACATGTCCAAAACAAAACTCTGTATCTCTCTCAATCTACCTCTACCTATTCTTTCCTAGTCTTTTCCCTAGTATTAAATATGATATCAAAAACCTAGATGTCTTGACAAAAATACAACAGGTTCTCATTGATTCTCCCACCTTTTCCCCATGTCACCCCTCATACAATATATGTATTCAAATATTCAAAACTGAGAAAGTTTTGCCATCTCCATAACTGCTTTCTTAATTTAATCCACTATCATCTCAATTTTTTTTTTTTTAGGTGCTGGGGATTGAACCCAGGACCTCGTACATGGCAAGCAGGCACTCAACCACTGAGCTACATCCACTCCCCAAGGAGAGTTGGTTAAAGCATTTTTTCCTCTTTTTTTCACCTCAATTCTTGACTAGTACAATAATCCTTTTAACTTTCTTCTCATAGTTCATATTGCCCTTTCTACTATCTGTTTCCTATATAGCTGACAATGATCCCTATAAATTATATCACATTCTACATATACAAAAGTCACCATTTATTTCCCATAATGTTTAAGATAAACTCCTAATTCCTTAGTATGGCCTGGAAGACCCTCATAATCTTGTCCCTGCCTATTTATTTACCATAATGTCCTTATTACTCATCTCTTTTCTCTGCAACAGCCATAATGTCCTCCTAGCTATTTTAATTTTGAACATGGTAACTTGATTTCTATCTTCAGAACCTTTTACTTCTATTCCTGCTGCTTGAAATAACTGTATTCTAACCCTTCTCATTATTTAATTCTTTTGGTTCATTCCATTTTCTGATAAATATTACTATCTCAGATGTAGCATTACTGTCCACCCTACCTAACCCATTGTCAACCTATCATGCTCTACCACTTTACTCTCTTTTACTCTTTTTAACAGTATATATCACTTAAAATTATATATGTAAATAGATAGATAGAAATAGATTTAAATATGCATAAATATCACAATTGTATCCTTAGTTCCAAAAAGGGTGTCTAACACACAGAATATGATTGATAATTTGAAAAATAAAACAGAATGAATTATGAAAAGTTTTGGCACAAAACAAATAATAGACAAAATTAAAATGCCATCTTTCATATATATACTCATATATAAATTTAAAATATCATCCCTACCTAAATGAAAGTCAAAGATGAAGTCAGACTGGTTTTACAAAAAATGACAATGAGATTTGCATGAGCCACTCATGCACACTTTCTAATTTAACTCGTATGGTAGGTAATTTTACATTATATACTGTGGCAGTTTGAGATTATTTTTTCTGAATCCCCAAAAAGAAAGGTTATGTTTGTAAACTGGCCTGTTCTTCTGGGTGTAATACCCTTTGTTTGTATTAAATTCAAAGGTTTTAAGTTTACTTAATAAAATCAATTTAGGGCCTTTGATTCAACCACAACAGTAGGGCTTGACTCAGGGTTGAGTCCCCACCCCCTTGATGGGCTGATATAAATGGACATTCACTCAAGATGACACACAGAAAGACAGAGGGAGAGCACCATAGACATGGCAGAAGAGAGAACTTTGATCCTGCCACCTCAGGAAGAGAGATGAGCCATTCAGGTAATAGTTTGCAGCTGAGCCCAGAAAGAAACTCGCCCTATGCCAGGCTGTAGCTGAGAGAGAGGAAGCTTGAACCCTGGCGCAGAGATCAGCACCCATCTTGCTTCAACACGTGGCAAATGACTCGGGTGAGAAAGCAGCCTTGAGTTGGACTCTTTAGGGCCTTGTAACTATAAGCTTTTACCCCAAATAAATACCCTTTATAAAAGCCAACAGATTTCTGGTACTTTACATCAGCATCCCCTTGGCTGACTAATAGATATACATATATATTTATAGAGTACTTTAAAGTATTTTAAATAATTGCAAATGTAATCCATATTTGTATAAAGGGATGTTGGAAAATGTGTACTAATTATCTTATTATCTAGAGATAGTTATTGTTATAAATTTATTGTATTTTTCAGTCATTTTATGCATTTATTTAATTTACATTGATTCAATTTATTAAAATTCTACCATCCTATACACAGATTTTAATCATGCTTTATGCTTGGAATTTTATGTAATGCATCTCAATATATTCTCATTTTGTAAATATCCTTTATCTCTGCTTGCCTGCTTTCTTATTTAGTGATATGTAGGTGGTTTCTGGTTTTTATTGTAATAATGAAAATTATATTCTTCTACAAATCTTTTTAAGAATATATATTTGTAAAAACTGCATTAAAATGATGTGGATTTTCAATGTTTGATATTGAAATATATACACTTTTGTCCCCAAAAAGACCAATCTCATGACCTTGAGCTTATTTGAATTGTGTTGATTTTTAAATGAGTTATGATTGGTGATACAGCATTGATAAGCAGCATTATTTTTTGTGTTCCTGGTGGTAGGCCAATGTATATAATTCTCCTGGTCTCAGCTCACCTTCTGTCTATCATTTATATGGGAATTTGCCAAAGACTGAATATTGGGAATGTTGATTGATGGTGGACAACATTCCTTTATAGTACCTATTCATCTTCTTCATAAATGTCTGTATCTTGTTTATTAAAAATAGAAATGGAAATTCTTCTTTCATAGCTGATTTGCAATGCCATTTATACCTTCTTTCACTCTATGAAGTTCTATTTGACTTGCACATAAGAAAATGGGAAGGGGAAATAATTGGTTTTCTTTTCTATCTAGACTTTCAAAGAGCAATGACTTTCCTTTATTTCCTACATTTGCTGAATTTGTACCCAAAGCTTTTAGATAGCACTTCCTAAGTTTTATAAATGTAACTCTAAACTAAAAGCCTTACAAACAAAAAGATGAAGACAATATATTACATGTTTATTGCACAATGATCTAAAAACCTTTATTTTTCAAAAGCTATATTGAGTTATATATGGGATGATACATCAGTTTTATGCTTTACACAATGTTTCATCAGGAACAACCTTTGTTTATCAATATATCAACATTATTAGCCTAATTATACATGACTCAAATGTGAAATAAATGAAAATTTTAATTGTCAAGAAAATGATATAAAAGAACCCTATCTAGCTAAACTATGTGTCTTGTGCAGTGGGATACTCTAAAGAAATAGACCTTCTAGAGGATTCTATACAAAGTTTCTGAAAATTCCAAGGGATTATTTTGAAACTAACAAAAAAAATCACCTCTCTAGACATTTGAGAATCTGTTAGGTCCTTAATTTTTGCTTCTTCAGGTAAGGCTTTGACAGAGCACATATATAATACTTTGCTGATGTTAGCAGTTGACTCATTATGTGATGCCTATTTGTCTCTTCTCTTAGGCAAGGTGCAGGTTTTGCTTCATCAAGAATAAGCTTGCAAAGTTTGAGGATTACTCCTATGTTATGTTCTGCTTAACTCCTTCCCTCTCATAAGTAGTGCAAGGAGATTGTGGCCCAATTATACAGGATGGATCTATGGATAGTTTGGGTATTATCTATAAGGACAGAGAGTTGGGCTTTCCTATTTTTCCTGAAATGCAAAAACTAACTAGTTCACCTAACTCAACCCTTTTCAGTGGGTATTCTTTTATGACTAACTGCTTTAAATATCTGAGGAAGACCCTAGAATGCACAGATATTGGCTTCATGACTAGATTTTCATGTCACATACATGGCAATAGAAAACTGGATATTTTCATCCATCATTTTGCTTAATTAGATGATGAATCCAACGAGTAGCAATGGTCAAAATGAATGAATTGATTACTGTTTGACTGACTGGCTTGATTCCTTTTTGAACAAGTTGAACTTAATCCAATTAAAACCTGATTCCATTGCCCTGGGCACACTGAATTAAATGGTGATATGGTACTGATGAGCTTAAGCTTTACATGGGAATGCACATGAGGAATCATGGCTGCCTGTTCAATACAATTCTTACCTAGAATAATACTTACTAATAATATACTGCAAAAATCCTAGAGAGTCTTTTAATTTACTAACATACTAAAGGTTTTCACTTATGTTACCTCATTTCAAAATTACTAAAATAAAGCCATGTTAAGAAAACATAATTATATAAAATACTAATCAAAATTAAAAACTATCCACTGACTTAAAATAAAGAATTGGGAGCTAGGCAAGATGGCATCAGTTTAAGTGGGTGCTCACCATCTCTCTCGCAAAAGACAGCTGAGTGGGGACAAGAAACTGCCCGAGTGTGCTATTCTGGGATCCCACAGAGTGGGAGCCTTTGGGGCATCAATCTTGAGGGAGATAGATTGCTCAAGAGAAAACCATGAGTTTTTAGCCCCATGCCTGGAAATCATGGATGGCTAAGCCCCACCCTCAGAGTAAAGGGCCAGGTTGAGCCCCAATTCCCACCATTCACCCAGCGAGAGGGAGCATTCTCCAAGAGTGGGAAGGTTCTGGCAAAAGGTGGAGAGGGATTTCCTTTCTGTGGGTTTGGTTGCCTGAACCCCCTTTGAGCTTTGGGGAGCATACCAGCTGGATCGAGGAGGCACCAGGCAGAGGGGAGAGGTGATTCTGCTGAGGAAGCCTGATTTACCTAACTGCCCTGGGATACAGAAACTTGGCCTGAGACAGGGCAGAGTTAGCCAATTTAATAGTTCTGTGCTGAAAACTATCAAATTTTCAACTCCCCTAAAGAAACCAGGCAGTAGGAAGTGCCTAATAAGTTTTCAAGAGCCTATTTAGGGTCCCCTGGGAGGAGAGGGTGATTTAGAAGAGGGTTGAGAATCATTTATTTACGGTGAACTCAGTCATTAGGGTCACATTTGAATTTCAAAAGGGAACTCAACCTGACCAGGAGAGGGGAAGGGGAATCTGTCACACAGCCTGTTAAATCCTGCTGCCCTAGGAGAGTCAAACCTACCCAAGGGAAAGTCACAGAATAGCTTTCTGCACAGCTAACTGACCCAAATAGAAAGTGTAGCTTGGTGGAGGAGTTTCCACTTTGAATACACGAGGTCCCTAATTTGATTCCTGGCTCCTCTAAGAGTAGTAATCCACTGGGATATCTAATATCCAACTGATAATTTAGGACAGGGAAAACATAGACATAATTTTTGTACTATCTTCTTTTGGGTCCCTTATATTTCAAAAAAAAAAAAGGTTACTTAAAAAAAAAATTAGCTTAGTTTACTCACTAAAAACCACCTCAAAAACTGCAGAGAGAAGGCTTCAGGGTAATTGATTGAAGAACACAGGCAGCCTGAGAAGCTCCACAAGGGCACAAGAAGGAATGCTGTTCTTCCTTAGCTTTGTTTGACTGCTTGCTTATATGTTTGGCTTTTTTTTGTTTCTTATTTTTCTTTCCTCTTTCCTCCCCACCCATTTTTTTAAAATTAGGTGCTGCTAGCTTGTTTCTTCTTTGCTGTGCTTCTTCTTCCTTGACTTACCATTTTCTGTGTATACAGATTTTATCTACCAATGCTACCTCTTTTCCTTCCTTCATCTTTCTATCTTCTGCTTTCTGTTGTGGTTCTAACATTCCACCTTTCTTTATTTAGTCCTCAACTTTTCTGGTTTCTATTTGTATCTTGTCTATTCTGTTTTCTTTTTTTTTTATTAACTTTTTCCTTTCCATCCTTTCTTTTCTCTTTCTCTCTCTCTTCATCATTCTGGCCCTTTAAATCATTCTATATATTTTTATGTATTTGGTTTCCCATTTCATTCTAGGTACTCCATTTTTTTAAATTCCTATTACTCTACACTGCTTGCATGAGTTAAATATTCATTTTACTAAGTCTTATACAGTCCCTCTTCTAACTTTTATTCTTATTATTACTATTTTTCTTTTTCTTTTCTTACCCCTTTTGCTTTCTCTGGCCCTAATCTTTTTCCTTCAAGGGAAAATAGAAAACAGCAAGGAAATAGAACAAGAAGAACAAAGTGTCAAAGAGAAAACTAAACACACACACAAAACCAGCAAAATAAAACCAGCTAAATAAAACTCTAGAGAAGAAAGAGAAGTGAATCAACTGAATAAACCCATCAAGATAAAAAGATGACCAGAGGACAACAGAAAATTACAAACCACACTAAGAAACAGGAAAACATGGACCAGTCCAATGAACAAACTAGAAACCAGGAAGAGATGCAGAACATTGAACAGCTAATCAAAGCTGTCCAAACAAAAATCATGGACCAACTTATGAAATGAAGGAAGAGATTAAGGATATTAAGAAGACACTGGGAGAACATACTGAAGAAATTGTAAACATACGTAAAAAGATAACAGATATGATGGTGATGAATGGCATAATCCAAGAAATCAAAAAGACACTGGAATCATAAACAAACAGCAGATTTGAACAAGCAGAAGAAAGAATTAGTGATGTGGAAGACAGTACATCTGAAATCAAATAAATAATACAACAGAAAGACAAAATGATAGAAAAAAATCCAGCAGGGACTTAGGGATTTAAACAACAACACAAAATGCACAAATATATGCATTATAAGCATCCCAGAGTGAGAAGAGAAGGGAAAGGGAACAGAAGGAGTGTTGACAGAAATAATGGCTGAAAACTTCCCAACCTTATTGAAGGAGATGGACGTACATGTCCAGGAAGCACAGTACACCCCAAACAGTATAAATCCCAACAGGCCTACTCCAAGACATAGATTTGTCAAAATGTCCAATGCTCAAGACAAAGAGAAAATACTGAAGGCAGCAAGAGAAGAGAACCATCACATACAAGGGAAACTCAATGAGATTTAGTGCTGATTTCTCATCTGAAACCATGGAGGCAAGAAGGCAGTGGTATGACATAGTAAAGGTACTAAAAGAAAAAGACTTCCATCCAAGAATTCTCTATCCAGCAAAGCTGGCATTCAAAAATGATGGAAAGTTTAAAATATTCACAGATAAACAGAAATTAAGAGTGTATGCCAATAAGAAACCTGCCCTTCAAGAAATACTAAAAGGTGTTCTGCAGGTTGAAAGGAAAAAACAGGAGAGAGAGAGTTGGAGGAGAGTATCAGAAAAATAAAAAAGACAAAGAGAGAAATAAAAAAACAGCATATGACATACATAGACCCAAAGAAAATATGGCTGGTGTAAGTAATTCCTTGAGAACAATAACACTGAATGTTAATGGATTAAACTCACTAGTCAAGAGACACAGATCGGCAGAATAGATAAGGAAATATGACCTATCTATATGCTCTCTATAAGAAACCCACCTTAGACCCAGGGATTCAAGGAGGCTGAAAGTGAATGGCTGGAAAACAATTTTACAAGTAAAACAATAACCAAAAAAGGGTAGGAGTAGCTATACTAATATAGGACAAAATACTTTAAATGCAAAACTATTGTAAGAGATAAAGATGGACACTATTATTCAGCCAATGGGGTGCTAATGTGAAATACCAAAAATGGGTTGGTCTTTACAAAGGGTATTTATTTGGGGTAGAAGTCCACAGATACCAGGCCATAAAGCGTTAAGTTTCTTCTCATCAAAGTTCATTGCCACGTGTTGGAGCAGGACAGCTGCCAATGTTTGCCAGGGGTCAGGCTTCTTGTGTTCCTCTCTTCCTGGGGCTGCGTTTCTCTCCAGGCTTAGCTCTTCTGGTTCCTCCACAAGGTTAGCTGTAGACTATCAGGCGAATGGCTCACTTCTCCTGGGGCCTTTTCTCCAACATCAAAACTGCTTCTCAAAAACTGCTTCAACTCTGTTCTTGCCATCCCTTTTATATTTGATTCCCCACCCACCAAGGGGTGGGGCTCAACGCCCTACTGACGTGGCCCAGTCAACGCCCTAATCATAACTTAATCATGCCCAGATTAACAGATCAGTTTACAAGGATGATCCAATTATATTTTTGGAATTCATAATTACATCAAATTCCCAAATGGCTATAGACACTATATATTAGTAAAAGGAGTAATCTTTCAAGAAGAAAGAACAATCATAAATATTTATGCACCTAATCAGGGCACCTCAAAATACATGAGGCAAGAACTGGAAAAACTAAGTGGAGAAATAGATGCCTCTACAATTATACTGGGGGACTTTAATACTCCATTATCACCATTAGACAGAACATCTCAACAGAAAATCAATAAAGAAACAAAGACTCTGAATAATACATTAAAGGATCTGGACCTAATAGACATATATAGAATGCTTCACCCAAATACAGTGGGATATACATTCTTCTCAAGTGCACATGGATCATACTCCAAGAAAGACCACATTGGAGGCCACAGAAAAAGTCTCAATGATTTCAGAAAGACTGAGATTATACAAAGCAATTTCTCTGACCACAATGGATGAAATTAGAAATCATTAAGTACTAGAAAACCAGATTAGGCACAAAGATAAGGAAGTTAAATAACACACTCTTAGACAAACAGTGGGTCAAGGAGGAAATCTCAAAAGATATCAGTAACTACCTTGAAATGAATGAAAATGACAACACAACATATCAAAACCTATGGGATGCAGCAAAACCTGTAATGAGAGGGAAATTCATAGCCATAAATGCATATATCAAAAAAGAAGACTGAGCTAAAATCAAAGACCTAACTGCACACCTGGAGGAATTGGAAAGACAACAACAAACTAACCCCAAAGGAAGTAGAAAGAAGGAAATAACAGAGATCAGATCAGAACTAAAGGAAATAGAAAACAAGAAAGCATTAGAAAAATAAACAAAACCAAAAGCTAGTTCTTCTGTAAGATCAATAAAATTGACAAACCCTTAGCCAGATTAACAAAGAAAAAGAGTGGATGCAAATATGCAAGATAAAAAATGAGGAAGGGGATATCACCAGTGACCCCACAGAAATAAGAGTATCCTAAGAGGATACTTTGAAAAATTATATGCCAACAAGAATGATAATTGAGAGGAAATGGACAAATTCCTAGAAACTCACAAGCAGTCTACATTGACAAAAGAAGAAATTGATTAACTCAACATTCCAATTACAAGTAAAGAGATAGAGTCAGTCATCAAAAACCTACCAACTAAGAAGAGCCCAGGACCAGATGGCTTCACAGGTGAATTCTACCAAACATTTCAGAAAGAATTAATACCAATCCTGCTTAAGCTTTTCCAAAAAAATAGAAGTAGAAGGAACATTGCCTAACTCATGCTATGATGCCAACATTACCCTAATACCAAAGCCAAACAAAGAAGCCACAAGAAAGGGAAATTACAGACCAATGTCTCTAATGAACCTAGATGCTAAAATCCTCAACAAAATACTTGCTAATCGCATTCAACAACATATCAAACAAATTATACCCCATGACCAAGTGGGTTTCATCCTGAGTATGCACAGATGGTTCAACATAAGAAAATCAATCAATGTAATAAACCACATAAACATATTGAAAGAAAAAAATCACATGATCATCTCTATAGATGCAGATAAAGCATTCGACAAAATACAGCACCCTTTCCTGATAAAAACACTGCAAAAGATAAGAATAGAAGGAAACTTTCTGAACATGATAAAGGATATATATGAAAAACCCACAGCTAGCACCATCTTCAATGGTGAAATCCTGAAAGCTTTCCCTCTAGGATCGGGAAAAAAACAAGGATGCCCACTATCACCACTCCTATTTAACATTGTCATAGAAGTACTTCCTCAGACACTGAGGCAAGAAAAAGATATAAAAGGCATCCAAATTGGAAAGGAAGAATTAAAACTTTCACTATTTACAGACAACATGATCCTATATATAGATAGCCCTGAGAAATCTACAACAAAGCCTCTAGAACTTATGAGTTCAGTAAAGTTGCAGGCTATAAGATCAATGCTCAAAAATCAGTGGCAATCTGTACAACAATAATGAGCAATCTGAGGAGGAAAGGAAGGAAAAAATACCACTTACAATAGTAACTATAAGAATCAAATACCTAGGAATAAATTTAACTAAAGATGTAAAGGACTTATATACAGAAAACTATACAACACTGTTAAAGGAAATCAAAGAAGACTTAAATAAATGGAAGAATATTCCCTGTTCATGGATAGGAAGACTAAACATCATCAAGATGTCTATCCTACCCAAATTAATCTACAGATTTAATGCAATCCCAATAAAAATCAACACAGCATTTTTTAATGAATTGGAAACACTAACTACAAAATTTATTTGGAAGGGTAAGAGGCCCTGAATTGCCAAGGACATATTGAAAAAGAAAAATGAAATAGGAAATATCATACTACTTGACTTTAAAAAGTACTACAAGGCTACAGTGGTCAAAACTGCATGGTATTGGCACAAGGATAGACATACCGAACAATGGAACTGAATTGAGAGTTCTGATATCGATCCTCATATATACAATCATCTGATATTCAACAAGACCACCAAGCCCACTCAGTTGGGAGAGAATGGCCTCTTCAGCAAATGGTGCTTGGAGAACTGGATATGCATATCCAAAAGAATGAGAGAGGAACACCATTTCACACCTTATACAACAATCAACTCAAGATGGATCAAAGATGTAAATATAAGAACCAAGACCATAAAGACCTTGGAAGATAATGTAGGGAAGCATCTACAGGACCTTGTAATAGGAAATGGTTTCATGAACTTCACACCCAAAGCACAAGCAGCAAAAGAAAAAATAGATAAATGGGATCTCTTCAAAATTAAAAACTTTTGCACCTCAAAGGACGTTATCAAGAAAGTAAAAAGGCAGCCTACCCAATGGGAGAAAATATTTGGCAACCACATATCTAATAGGAGCCTAATATCCTGCACATATAAAGAAATCCTACACCTCAAAAATAAAAAGACAACCCATTTAAAAAATGGGCAAGTGACCTGGAAAGACACTTCTCCAAGGAAGAAATACAAATGGCTAAAAAGCACATGAAAAGATGCTCAACATCACTAGCTATTAGGGAAAGGCAAATCAAAACTACAATGAGATACCATCTTACACCCATTAGAATGGCAGCTATTAAAAAAACAGAGGACTGTAAGTGTTGGAGAGGATGTAGAGGAATGGGAACCCTCATCCACTGCTGGTGGGAATGTAGAATGATCCAGCCATTGTGAAGGACAGTTTGGCGGTTTCTCAAAAACTAACTATAGAAATTCCATATGATTCAGCAATTCCACTGCTGGGTATATACCCAGAAGAATTGAAAGTAAAGCCATGAACAGATACATGCACACAAATGTCATAGCGGCATTATTCATTATTGCCAAAAGATGGATTCCAACCCAGGTTGGAATGAATATTACTCAGCTGTAAGAAGGAATAAAGTGCTAACACGTGGGATAACGTGGATGAATCTTGAGGACCTTATGTTGAGTGAAGCAAGCCAGGTATTGAAAGATGAACAGTACATGACCTCACTGATATAAATTAAGGAAATTGAGCAAACTCAGAGAGATATTGTCTGGAAGATAGGTTTACAAGAAATAGGAAGAGAGGAGAAAGTTGTGAGCCATCACCCATACAGACATAATCTATGGTAAGGTGAAAGAGTGTAGTTGCGTATTGATGGGATAGAACAGGAAGGTAGTGATATTATTGGGTTGAGTGGTGCAGGGTTAACAGGTGGGTAGATTGGGAAGGGTGGGTTAGATGGTCCAGGGTACTGGGGAAGGGTTGGGAGAGGGACCAGGTAAACACTGGGGATTTGAAGGTATGTGGTTGAAAGTACAAAGTTGGGAATGCTCCTATGGCAATATGACAAGGAAGGGTTACTGGTTTAGGGTGTTGGATGGGTTGGCATTTGGGACAGGGCGCACCTGGAGCAGGCTTCTAGGGAGTGTGTGAGTGATCATTCTGTCATAATGTTTTGTATCAGTGGGTGGAGACCCACATAATCAGAGAGAAAGGGTTGGACTCCCATCCTTGGGAGGACTGATCTGTTCAGAAATAGACAGGTGGGAGTCTCTTGAGAACATGGGCAGTTCCTAATAGGGGAGGACAAACCAGTATGTCAAGACCTCAGTCTTGTTGCATGTAACTATGAATATTGTCATCCTACGAGTCAAGCCAAGGGTTTGCCGTGGGTCCCGGGAGAGGGAGGAATAGAATACATCAAACAGGGGGTATTTAGGGGTCAGTGGAAACATTCTGCATGATCTTACAGTGATGGACACAGGACATGGTAAATATCAAAATGTATAAAAGTGTATGGTCTAAAATGTAAACCATAGTTTAAATCATTGACCATGTTTAGTAGCTATTTTTCACTATTTGTATATAAGTTGTAGCAAAGGTAACATCCACATATAAAAAGGTATTAATAAGGGGGGGTACAAAGGGGAAGGATGTTGGGTATATGTGAGTCTCCTGTATTCTGTGTGTGACTTTGCTGTGACCTAAAACTTCTTTGAAAACAAAATGAAAAAGAGTGAGATACTGGGGGATGAGTGGGGGAAGATGCCCAGTACAGACAGGACACCAGATATTGTGGTGATGAAAGGAAAAATGTAAAAAAAAAATTTTTTTTTTAAATATTTTTCATTTTTTTAAAATCCCAATCTTTTAATTTAATTTTATTTTTAGTTGTTTTTTAAATTTTTATGTATTTTATCTCTTATATTTAAACTTCTCAGTATTATTTCATTTTCCTATTAATTGTATTTGACTACTGTAATGGCTTCATCTTTGAAGAAGCTTTGGATCACAGAAGGGTTACAACTGGGGCGGGGGTAGTCTGTTGGTGAGGGGTGTCAGGGATGGGGGATCCATGGGAGGAAGTTCAGCTGAGCACACATATAAGTTATATGAAAATGTTCAAATGTTCACAGGACATTGTCACAGTCGGTGGAGACTCACACAATAACTGAGAGAATAGTGAATTCCCATCCTGGAGGGCAATGCCACATTCTCTAAGGGAGCAACAACAGTCCCTCAAGTGCAGGGGCAGTGACTGGTGAAGGAGGATGATCCACTGAGGGACCCTTGATATGGATGACTAGGCTTATGAGCCTTTGCTCTAGAAATTAAAACTTAGCCTACTGCTATGGGGTGCTGAAAAGTTGCCTCCTTAGAGCCTCCTTGTTGCTCAAATGTGGCCTTTCTCTAAGCTAAAGTCAGCATATGAATGCATTACCTTCCCCCCAGCGTGGGACATGACTCCTGGGAATGAGCCTCCCTGGCACCAAGGGATTGCTACCAAGCACCAACTAGCAATGCAACTGGAAAAAGGCCTTGAATAAAAGGGGGAAAAGGTAAAGACAAATGAGTTTATGTGGCTAAGAGATTTCAAAGTGAGTCGGGAAGTCATCCCAGAGGTAACGCTTATGCACCATCTGGGCTCCTGATGGCTCTGGAGACACCCAGGTCCTATGGTCAGGGTGCATAGCTCCAGAGTTTGGTGCCTTGCCAGTGGCCCTACTTTGGAGTCTGTGCTCCTAAGAGTGACAGAGTTGGACTCAATTATGTCTTCCCTGCACATGGCTCATCTCTCCCTTCTATTTAAACCTATACTTGGTGCTGGAGTTTGTAGATGTACGTCCAGACACTTGAGTCTTTGGGCTGTCCATGTGTCAGCTGGGCCTGGAACCTCGGTAGAGTTGCAATACCTACTCTACAGCTCATTGGACTCACCCAGGACAACTGGTGGGAAGATGATGATGGACAACAGCCATCCCAGAGAACAGAGAGAGTCTGCAGCTGCAGGCAGGATAGTCCCATCCATCTTCCCCATTGGAAATATAAGACCCCTCTCTATTGGAGGTGGAGTGGATGTCACCATCCCAGAATCCTCGGGTTTGGGGAAAGAACTATGGACTAGAGTGGACTTAATGGTATTCTGCTATAGACATATTGTGATTCAGCAATGGAAGAAATCACAACATTGATGTGCAGCCAGTGGCCACTGGAAGCTCTGCGGGCAGGGAGAGGGAAAAACAGTTGTAATACAGGGGGTTTTTGGGACTTGGGAATCATCCTGAGCAACGTTGCAATGACAGATATAGGCCATTTTATATCTTCACACAAGATGTAGAACTGTGTGGGAGAGAGTGTAGACTACAATGTGAACTATGGTCCATGCTTAATGGCAAAGCCCCAGGATGCATTTACCAATTGCAATGAATGTGCCACACTAATGAAGGATGTTCTTGTGGGAGGTTGTGGGAGGTGTGGGGAGTAGGGCATATAGGAATCCCTATATCTTTTATGTAACATTTATGTAAACTAAGTTTCTTTCAAAAAATAATAATAATTTTTAAAAGAAAAAAAAAAAAAGAAAGAATTGGTAAGATCAGATGAAATGAGTTAGCTTATGATAAGCTCATTGTCAATGTAATTGACC
>JAQZBX010057416.1:0-17947 GCA_029593785.1 Cabassous unicinctus
GGCCTCTAACCTCAGGGGGCCATTCCAAGGCGCTCAGACAGCAGGACCGGTAAACGCGCCGTTTCTCCACACAGGCCCCCCTTCTCGTGACTGGCGAGAACGCCAACACAGCAAACACTCCTTTCACGCTCATCCGGAAGCCCCTCTGGCTGCAGAGACCCCCTCGGCTCCCCCGGCACCCAGGGCCCCTCCCCACTTCATCTGCTGACTGGCTGGCCCTGCTCTGTGCCAGGCCCTGCTGGGGACAAACGGGAGGGCGCGGGGGCAGTCCCAGGAGACGGGTGGCCCTGTCCACGATCTGGGGGCGGCTGGCGTGTGCCCGTGTGAACTCTCAGGGCTGCACACATCACTGTACACTAGACCTCAGGTCACCTAGTCAGCCCATCAGCTTGCTTACATTTACAGACTTTTCTCCAGAGAAGATATACAAATGGCCAGAAAGTACATGAAACATCATTAGCCATCAGGGAAATGCAAAGCCACACCACAACGCGCCACCACCTCATACCCACAAGAATGGCTGTGTTTTAGTCTGCCAGAGGGCTGCCGATGCAAAGCATCGTTTAATAAAGGGAATTTAAGTGGGGGTAAAAGCTTACAGTTCCAAGGCCGTGAAAAGTCCAACTCAAGGCACCGTAAGAGGTGCTTTCTCACCAAAGTCGGCTGCCACGTGGTGAAGCAAGAGGGCGGGCGATCTCTGCCGAGGTCTGAGCTCAGCTGAGGGCAGCCAGGCACAAGGCCTGTCTCTTACTGCGCCTCCTCTGTCTCAGCACGGCAGGAGCAAATGTGGTGGCTTCCTTTTCCTGTGCCTGTCTGTCTCTGTGTCTCTGTTTACATTGGACCCAGCAAGAGGGCAGAGATGCAACCTGAGTCACGCCTCACTGACGTGGTCCAATCACAAGCCCAAAAGTGGTTTTGTCAAGTAATCTAATCCAAAGGCCCTTAACCCAGTTTAATACAATCAAATGGTATCACGCCCACAGGAACAGACCAGTTTACAAACACAACCTTTCTTTTTTTGGGGATTCATAAAATAATGTCAAATTGCCACAGGCTATTATTTAAAAACCAGAATGTTACAAGTGTGGGAGAGGATGTAGAGAAACAGAAAATCTCACATACTGTTGGTGGGTATGTAAAATGGTGCCTCCACTGTGGAAAACGATTCTGCAGTTCCTCAGAAAGGTGAGAACAGAATTACCATAGGAGCCAGTGTGGTAAACATGTTTTTACCAGAAAAACATGTTCTGAAACAGAATCCACTCCTGTGGGTGTGAACCCACTGTACGTGGAACCGTGCACTAAGGTGTGGCCCACCTCAATCAGGATGGGCTTAATCCTATTACTGGAGCCCTTTATAAGAGAATGAAGTTCAGACAGAGCGCGCGCCAGGGAAGCAAGAAGCTGCAAGTCAGTGGAACCAGGAAGAGAAGGGAGAGGACATCACGTACACTGCTGTGTGACAGAGACGCCAAGGACCAAGGATCACTGGAAACAGCGACAGAAAGCCAGTAGTGGGAAAGAAATGTTGCCTTGAGGATGCCTTGATTTGGAATTCTCCTACTCAAAACCGTGAGCCAACAAATTCCCATTGTTGAAGCCAACCCACTGCATAGTATTTGCTTTAGCAACGAGGAAACTGAAACAGCAGGCAATCCCACATCCAGGAATATTCCCTAAAGAACTGAAAGGAGGGACTCAAACAGGTATTTGCACACCGATGTTCACAGAGGCATTATTCACAACTGCCAAAAGGTGGAACTAAGCCAAGTGTCCAACAGATGAATGGATAAACAAAATGTGGCATATACACACAACGGGATTACACGTAGACATAGAAAGGGGTGACGTTCTGACACATGCTACAGCATGGATGACCTTGAAGGCATCATGTTGAGTGAAATAAGCCAGACACAAAAGGACAAGTACTACATGAACACACTGATGAAATTAGAATTTGTAAATTCACAGAGTCAGAAACTAGAATACAGTTCCCAGGGGCAGGGGTGGGGATGGGGAATGGGGAGTTAATGCTTAATTGGCACAGAGTTTGTCTGGGGTGATGGAAGAGTTTTGATCATGGATGGTGGTGATGGAAGCACAATGCTGCGAATGTGATTAACTCCATTAAATCATATATTTGAAACTAGTTAAAATGGGAAGTTTTAGGTTGTATGTATGTCACTAGGAAAAAATTAAGACAAAACAAAACAAATAGAACTGTACAACACAATGAGCGCCTCTGATTTTAAACTACGGACTATGGTTAATAGCATAATTATATTTTTTCACCAATGGTAACAAAGGAAAAAAAGTGTCCCAATCCCTGCCGTTGCTGCCTACACGAGGCATCTGCAAACCCCACGTGTACGCTTTTTACTGGAAACCGTGACTCCTCGTGCGCCATCCGGGTGGCGAGGAGTCCCACCGGACTTGAGTCACGCCTGAGCCCATCTTTGCAGCACTATGTGGCAAAGCTGAGTGGAGAGGCTGGTTCTGGCCTCAGTAACGACCCAGCTTAACCAGCAGCAGACGAGGAAAACAGGCAGCCCCGCGTGTCGGCTGGTGAGGGTGCGCGGAGGCCACCCTTCCCACGGTCTGATTCTGGAAGTCTGACGGAATCCCAGGCTCCCGGCAGCCAGCTCGGGCTCTGCGATGAGGAGCCATTAAAGCTGGGCATACGCCTGCTGGAAGGCTGCGGGAGGGGCTGAGGTCCCAGTGGGAGGGGCTGTCGGGGCCACTCTGCCAGATGAGAAGAGCGGCTCAGAGACGCTAGGCGTCTGCCCACGGCCACACAGCCAGCCAGGCAGGGCAGGGGCTGGGACAGAGGCCAGGCACACTCAGGGTCCTAGGCTTGTCCCCTCAACATGCCCCACACGTGGGAAGGAGACGCAGGGTGGCGTGGGGACAACAGGTCTCATTCTGCTGTTCTTTGGGGAGAAGGCAGTCGCTGCAGGCAGAGATTCGCTTGAAGGGACAGGGTTGGCGAGCACCATCAGCCCGGCACTTTCTCCGTCCTGGACAGAGGCCGCCGGGAGCAGGCCCCTGCTTCGGCTGGGAGAGCCTGCCAGGAGTACCTCCCCGAGGTGCAGGGTGCATGGCATTGGAGGCATGTGGAAGGAGCCTGGACTTCTCCATTGCATAGCAAGCGCATTCTAGAAACCTTCAGCTACACCTCTGAACACACTCTGAGGAGCCAGGGCTCAGATGCTGTGGCCTGCTCTCGGCCCTCGAGGGTCAGCCAGAGCCCGTCAGCTCTACAGAGCCCCGGGAAGTGGGTGGCAAATGGAGGCCCCTCGGGGCAGGCCAGCCTGAGATGGGCCAGCCCAGGCTCACTAGTCAGAAGCCCCAGGCGCGGGCCAGGAAGCCGAGCTGGAGTCTCCATGGAATCCAGCCATCAGTCAGGGCTGGCGGCCCCGGACTAGCGCACTTCTTGGGCTTGGCCCCCCACCTCTGTCCCTCGGTTTCCCTTTGCTCGGCCCCTGCTCATCCCTGGGTGCAGGGCTCCAGCTCCCGGGGAGCACAGGGTGAGGCCCCATGGGCCGACTGAACTCCCCACCAGCTGCTTGAAAACCAGCAGGCCCCAGGAAACAGGTCCAGGGGCAGGGCAGTGGGGGGTTTCCCATCACCCAGAAACCAGAGGGAACAGAGAAGACGGGACTGTCTGAAAAACAAAGGCGTGGCTGGTTACGCCTGGAGAGGTGAGGAAGGTTTCCGTGACTTCCCTTCTTCCACCTGCTCTGGTTCTGATGGAGCGAAGGTCTAGCCTGGCCTGCAGGCCAGTTTTCCCCTCAAGCTGGAATAATGTTCTGATTTCCTCCCTGGAGAATCCTGTCTTCTGTTTTCTTGGAATGAAATGAAGTAGATCTGTGGTGCGCAGGGGCTGCTCGGCTAGGCAATGCCTGTGCCCACCTCTCCTTCCGTCTCCCCCAGTCAAGGCCCCCTGGCCTGGCCCTAGGGGTGAAGGGAGCAGGCGGGAGGCAAGGCGCTGTGGTCCCCAAACCTTCAGTCTCGGGACTCAGGAGAACGCCTGGCCCAAGACAGACGCTCACTGAATGCTGAAGGGGCTGGAGGAGCGGATGGAAGGATGGACGGACAGACAGGGCCATAGCACGCAGCTAATCCAGACTTCTTCCCGCAGGCAGGAGGGGAAAGGGGGGAAGCGACAGCTCCAGGCAGCAGCCCTTCTGCACGGAGCTCACTCCCTCAGCCTGAAAATCTTCTACGAGCCAGGCACTGTCGCCTCCACTGGGAACCTGAGCGGGGCCAGGAGGGCGTGGGGGCGGCGTAGGGGGCGCGGGGGTGAGAGAGCGAGGGGGGCACGGGGACGGGGGCGTGGGGGCGGCCGGGGGGGCGAGGAGGGTGCGGGAGGGTGCGGGGGGGCATGGGGCGACACCCACCACGGTTCCCCGAAGCTGTGTCAAGAGCCAGCAGCCGCCTACACCAGCCATGCCCCACCCCGGGGTGCAGGGGCCACGCCTGCCCAAGGGGCCAGGGAGGGCTTCCCAGAGGAAGGGGCCGCCGGGCAGCGCCTGAGCAGGAGGGCAAGGCCCAGGGTGGGACAGGCTCAGGCACCAGAGCCCCCGAAGGCTCCAGCAGAGGCAGCACAGTGAGGGGAACGAGGGGGGCGAGGGGGCCGAGGGGGGCAGTCAGGGCGAGTCCGTGGCCCTGGAAGCAGCGATGAGGGCGGATTTGGGGAGCCATGGGCAGGTGGCGGCAGAGGGCAGCGCGGGATTCCCAACCTTGGCACCGGGTGAGGTTTCCTCTCTGAGGGGAGACGCTCTGCCTCTTTGAGCCCACTTCCCCACCGCCCTCTAGGAGCCCACACTCAGGGTCCTCAGGAGCACCAAGGGGGTCCCTCGCCTCAGAGGCCGCCTGTGGGTGGAGGCTCCAGGTGACCAGCCCGCCCACCCGAGACCAAGCCCTTGACCGGAGGCCCGAGGGTGCCCGTTCTCTGCTCATCGAAAGGGAAGCTGCGCAGCTCAGGCTCTTCTTACCAGCGACAGGCATGTGAGCACGGGCGTGCACCACGCGTGGGCGAACACGGCAGACCCACGGGGCTGTGTGCTCCACAGAAGCAGGTGTCAGGAGCAGGCGTGTTCTGCAGGCAGGCAGGGGGCAGAGGCGGCGGATGCCACCGCGCAGCGCCAGCCAGGCAGGCCCTGCTCCCCTGGCGAGGTGACCACCGCCCATGCCCTCGCCCCGCCACCGCCGCCGGCGCCGTGCCAGTGTCTCCTGACACTCCCGCCCCAGGCAGGCCAGCGATGGGCCTCAGCAGCCCTGGACCCGGGTGTGCTTCGCTGCGGGGCATCTCCCGACAGCCAGCGTGGATCCACGTGGAGAGGGCAGCAGCCTCGGTCCTGAGAAACACGGGCCACGGGGTTGCCACGGTCAAAGCCAGGTGCCAACCCAGAGACGGAAATCTGCTCTCCTTGCCAACACTACAGCTTCCCTACTTTTCATTTTTCTATCTTAAATCCAGCTGTTGCTTTTTTTCCTTTCCTTTTTCAGTTAGATAGGATGATCCAGAGCGCCAACGGATGAACTCCTGAAATTCATTCCGGGACAACGGCACCTGCAGTGCCATGCAGCACAGGGTGTCCACAGTGGCACGGTCACCCTAAGAGCCATGCGAGGCACCAAGGGGAGGCCATCACCCCACGGACCCCGCCCAGCCTCACCCAGCACGGGGGCTTTGGTGAAGGTTGAACTGAAGTAGCAGCTGAGGGTCCGGGCAACAGTGTGCCAGGGAGAGAAGAGGCCTGTGCAACGGCCAAGGCGGGCAGCGCCTGGCGGGTGGTGGCGGGAGGAGGGGGGTCTGGAGGTGAGGTCGGCCGTCCCGCAGGACCTGGGAGACCCTGGCCATGTGCTGTGGCAGGAGCACAGGAGGGGGAAGCCGGCGGCCCCGTGGGGCACCACACCAGCCGTTTCACGTCAGAGTCTGATGTCTTTTCTGTTAAATGGAATAAGGAGGCAGCAGGGGGAGGAAGGCTCCAGAAGTTGCCAGGTGGAGCCGCCCCGTCTGTCAGTCAGGGCAAAGGCAGAGGCCTGCCCACACCAGGTGCTGCCTGACGATCTTCAGGCTCAAGGTTATATTTTTGATCCCAGGGCCTCCACTCTGGGCGGGCCCCTCGACACCCACCCCTTGCTGTGGTCCCCAGTCAGAGCCCAAGCCCACCTCCAGGCCGCCGAGCCCACCTCCAGGGACCACGCCTCTCGGCTGGGTGACGCCTCCCTTCTCTACACAGAGGCAGGTGCTGCCCTCGCCCACGGCTGCACCTCCACCTCCACCACGCTGCGGGGCCTCTCCCCGCTGCCCTAGGCAAGCGCCCCCAACACCCCAATGCCGCGCCGCGTGCGGATGTGAGCAGAGGGAAGCCAGCGGTCCTCCCGGGAAACGCCCATCGTCGACATCATGGAAGAGAGTGCGAACGGGCCTGGGCCAGGCACAGTCCCCCCGCGGCATAGCGTGGGCCACGTCTGGGGGTAATGGGGAAAGTCCTGCTCAGCAGTCAGGAGACCGGGTCACAGTCTGATGCTGTTCCCAGCTGTGATCTGGGGAAGGAAGCTCATTTATAACAGTGAAGAAGCCGGATTTGACCTCTAGGTTCCTTAGCGCTGAAAGAATCTATAATTCCAGAATATTCTGACTTGGGGCCTGCTGCAAAAATCCTGGGTCAGTCTGAGACAGGGGAATGGCAGAAATGACCTCCCAAGATTCCTTCCTCCACTGCCCCTCAGTAGTCGAGCAACCATTTGATGCCATCAAGGGTCAGCCCAGAAAGTAGCTTCCTCCCAGGGAGAGAGACCTGGGACCCTGGAGAGGGCAGGGGTCTGCTAGAGGCTGCTGTATGCACACGGAGGATAATGTATGCATAACAACAAGAGGAAATGGAAAAGCAGTCTTTTACATTTCAACTGTTATTTAAACACAAAAAGACCTCTTCGGAGCAAGGTAAACCTGAAATAGTGAAAACATTTTACCAAGACATTTTCCTGTACTTTTGAAAAAATCTCCCTTTTATCCTTAAACAACTGGGCCTGGACTTTATCCATTTCCAAAGGCAGAGCATGAGGCCCTGAGAAATGAAGCAAGCTGCCTGGTGCCTCGCCCGCTGGGATTTGTACCCAGGATGGCTGTCTCCAGCCCTTGCTGAGAGTGAGCATGCGCCCTCGGCCTTCCAACGTCCCCGGCAGCTTCCAAACCATGTTATGAGGGCCCTCAGGAAGGCTCGGGCTGGTGGGCAGAGAAGCCGCCCCACTCCTGCCCCAACGAGAGCGAGTCCACTTGGGTCTGTCTTGTAGCTGGGGTCTGTGTGAGATTCTCTTGAGCCAGAGATTCTGCTGCCAAACAGAAGTCGTGGAAAGCACTTCCTACATCTGTGGTCGCCAGCGGCCCACTCTCTCAGGCCAGCCTCTGCACTCTGACTTGGAAGGGGCAGCGCAGGTGGCCTGCCCACACAGGCTGCGGCGGCCACCCCAGCAACGGCGGGCACTCCGGTCACTGTGGCAGCACCGGGGCAGCCCGCGGGCGGCTGCGGTGCTCCTTGCTCTCCATTTTCCGGCCAGCCTGGGCCAGGCCAAGGGCGGGGGAGCCTCAGGACGGCCCAGCTAGCCCTGGCTCCCAGACCCGAGAGCAACGAACACGAATGACACTCAGGGCTTCTGGTTGGCCAAGATGGCGCAGGAGACACTCCAGGGTTCCATTTCCCAACAGAATCTTGGACCAACAAGGAAAATGGCAGTCATCTTCCTCAGAGCTCCAGAAAATAAAGAGCTGCAGTAACTGGGCAAGTACCAAATCAAGAAACACGGCTTTAAAAAATGGTAGGGGAAGCTCATGGCGCCCTTGCTGGTCCCTTCCCGGATCACTGCCCGGGAAGCCGCTGCACTCTGGCGGTGGGAGCCTGGCCCTGTTCCCGGGGGAGCAGAGTAACCGCTGCGTGCATACCAGGGCGTCTGTAGGTCAGTGTCTGTGGGGCTGGAGGGTGAGGGGCAGCCTGAAAGACAGAAGCAGGGCACTCACCGCTAGCTGCCCTCCCAGGACCTGCCCTGCAGGCAGCAGCAGCTTTGTGGCAACTCACATCGTAAGAAACAAGTCCAAGCAGCCTGGGCAAAGGGCTGCCTGCTTTAAGTCATGGGCCAGAGCTAGCGGGGTGGAGGGTGGGGGGGCGGAGCAGGAGGAAGTCTGTTTCGCTGGGAACTGAGGGATCATCTGAATTCCAGTAAAGGGGGAATTCCTGGGGCCATGAGGACCTTACATCTTCACATTCCCGGCTCGGGCTGATCCTGGCAGGAGGGCTAAACTCTCAAGGAGAGCACCAGCCAGCTCATAGCCAATTCCCAAAGACTGTGAAAGGGGTCATCTGTGTTGGCTGATTTGTTTTCCTTAGCTCCTGGCACTCAAGGAAATCTCTGTCATATGACGGTCTGGATTCAAACGTAAGGAACAGACAGCTCAGGGATTTAACCCCAGAGTTAACACTTTAAAATATTAAAATGAACAGTGTGTAACAGATTAAGACACAAACAAGAAACAGGAAATGATGACCCATCCAATAGAACAAGTATAAAAATCCAGAAACCATCAATGACAAATATCAAACTGTGAACGTACCAGAAAAAGATTTTTAAAAAATTATCCTCAACATATTCAAGGAGATAAAGGAAAACAGAGAGAGAAAAAAACTAAAAGATATCAGGAAAACAATGAACAAACAATATAAGAATCTCAAAAAGAGAAACAGAAACTTTAAAAAGGAACCAAACAGAAATACTGGATTTGAAGTCCACAATAAGTGAAATGAAAAATCCCCTAGAGGGTTTCAACAGCAGATTGGAGCTGGCAGAAAAAAGAATCAGTGAACTTGAAGACAAGACAATTGAAACGATTTAGGCTGAGAAGCAGAAATAAAAAGGAATGGAAAAAAGTGAACAAAGCCTCAAGACCTGCGTCACCATCAAGTGAACCAATACACGCATTATGGGAGTCCCAGTGGAGAAGCAAGCAAGCGCAGAAGGAAAATTCAAAGAAATCATGGCCAAGAAACCCACAAAAAAACAACTTGCCAGTTAACAGAAAACATGAACAGGCACATTCAAGAATTCCAACAAATCTCAAAGAGAATAAAGTCAACGAGAACCATGCCCAGATACAGAGCAGTTAAGCTACCAAATACCGAAGAAAAGGAGAGACTTCTAAAAGCCGCAAGAGAAAAGGAACATGCTATGGACAGGGAGCCCCTGTAAGAGTGTCGATTTCTCATCAGAAACTACGCATACAAGGAGGCAGCGGGATGGAATTTTTTAAGTGCTGCAGGAAAACAACTGCCAACCAAGAATGTTACCTTCAGTAGACTGCATTCCACAAAAGACGGAGAGATGAAGACGTTCCCAGATAAACGAAAGCTGAGGGAGTTCGTCACAAGGCCGGCCCTATGAGCAATGCCAAAGGGAATTCTTCCGACTGAAAGCCAAGAACACTAGAAAGTGAGCTGATGAGGCATAAGGAAATAAAGACATCAGTAAAGGAAACCCACAGGTAATTATAAACGCTAATACTATTGCTTTTTTTGGTATGTAACTACATTTTTTATTTCATACAGGTGTGAAGTGCAAATGCATAAAAAGAATGATAAATCTATGGTTTTGTCTATACCGTAACATATAAAGGTATAATTTGTAAAAAGCACAATAAAAAGGTGGGGATGGAGGGGTGCAGGAAGAGTCTGTGGATGCTACTGAAGGCAAGT
Organism: Cabassous unicinctus; assembly: GCA_029593785.1. NCBI lineage: Eukaryota > Metazoa > Chordata > Mammalia > Cingulata > Chlamyphoridae > Cabassous > Cabassous unicinctus. Next base: position 9,753 of record JAQZBX010057416.1, read on the forward strand.
CGGCGTCAGATCAAATGGGACTGTTATAGATTTAGGATGTTCACGTTAAGCCCCATGGTAACCGCAAAGAAAATATATGAAAAAACACATACATAAAGAAATGAGACGGGACTCAAGTCAGTAAAATATAAAATTTTTAAAAAATATGACAAAAAGGCATTAATGGAAGAATGAAAGTGCAAAAATGGTGTAAGACAAAGACCAAATAGCAAAATGGCAGAAGAAAGTTCCGCATTATCAGAAATTACTTTAAATGTAAATGGATTAAATGCTCCAGTCAAAATGTAGAAGACGGCAGAATGGATAAAAAAGCATGACCCAATTATATGCTGTTTACAAGAGATTCACCTTAAATTCAGACACAAGTAAGTTGAAAGTGAAAGGATGTAGAAACATATACCATGCAACCAGTACCCAAAGAAAGCCTGGGGTAGCTATACTGATACCAGACAAAATAGATGTTAAGTCAAAACTGTTACAAGGGACAAAGAAGGTCATTATATACTAATACAGGAATCACTTCAACAATAGAACATAACAATAGAAAAATATACTTTCTTCTCTAGTGCCCACAGGATATTCTCCAAAATAGATCATGTTAGGTCACAAAAAGTCTCAATAAATTTAAAAATACTGCAGTCATACCATGTTATCTTCTCTGACCACAATGGAATGAAGCTAGAAATCAGTAACAGAGGGAGAACTGGAAAATTCACAAATATGTGGAATCTGAAAAACACACTTAAACAATCAGTGGATCAAAGAAGAAATCACAAAGGAAATACTTTGAGGCAAAAGAAAATGAAACCACAACATACCAAAATTTAAGGGATTCAGCACAGGCAGTAGTGAGAGGGAAATTTATAGCTGTAAATGCTTATATTAAAAAAGAAAAAATCTAAATTCAGAGATCTAGAAAAAGAAGAGCAAACTAAACCCAAAGTAATCAAAAGGAAAGAAATAAAAATTAGAATGGAGATACATGAAATAGAGAATTTTAAAAAAAGAGAGAACCAATGAAACCAAAAGTTGGTTCCTTGAAAATCAATACGATCGACAAACTTTCAGCTAAATCAACAAAGAAAATAAGAGAGAATGCAAGTAACTAAAATCAGAAAAGAAAGAGGGGACATCACTACTGACCCCACAGAAGTGAAAAGGATCATAAGAGGTACAACGGACAACCGTACAACAACAATCTGCTCACCTAGAAGAAGTGAACAAATTCCTAGAAGCACACGAACTACCTACGCTGACGCAAGAAGACCTTAACAAACTAGTGACAAATAGGAACTGAATCATTAAACTGCTGTGGAAAACAGTTTGGCAGTTCCTCAGAAAGTTAAGTATAGAATTACGGTAGGACCTGGCAATGCCACTTCCACGCACACACCCAGAAGAACTGAAAGCAGGGACTCGAACAGGTAACTGTACACCCATGTTCACAGTGGCATTATTCACAGTTGCCAAAAGGTGGAAGCAACCCAAGTGTCCATCAACAAATGAATGGATAAACAAAATGTAATTTAACTATACAATAGAATATTATTCAGCCATAAAAAGGAGTGAAGTTCTGATACGTGCTACATCATAGTGAGTAAAATAAGCCAGACACAAAAGGACAAGTACTGTATGATCACACTGATATGAAATAATTAGAATACGCAAATGCATAGAGTCAGAAACTAGAACGCAAGCTGCCAGGGGCAGGGGTGGGGATGGGGAATGGGGAGTTTCTGTCTGTTTGGGGTGACTGAAAAGTTTTGGTCATGGACGGTGGTGATGGGAGCACATTGTGAACAAAATTAACACCATTGAATAACATATTTGAAAAAGTGGCTAAAAGGGGAAATTTTAGGTTGTATATATTATGCTAGAAAAAAAAAATTTAAAAACCCATAGGACTGTACAGTACAGTGAATCCTAATGTAAACTATGGATTATAGTTAACAGTATAAATAATGAAAGTGTTAATAAGGAAAAGTGTGTGAGAAAAGGTATATGGGAACTCTGTATTTTTGGCTTATTTTCTGTAAACATACAATTTCTCTAATAAAATCTGTCCTCAAACCTGCACACCAAGGAACTCCTCTAGAAGGTGGATGGAAAAGGGAAACCTGAAGTGTGAGGAGGAGGGGGCGGGGGGATGCAGGGAGAACAAGGCAGACCCCTCCTGAGCCATGCGCCTTTCTTGGGCTCCCCTGTGTGCGTGGTGGTGGTGGGGGGGAGGACCTGCTGCTGTCTGGGTTTACTCCCCTTCTGTCACCCCCCAAGACTTTAATCAAGTTTGGTTTTGGTTTCTCGGGCTCTCAAACTTGAGCTTGCACACGAATCTCCTTAAGAGCGTGTTGCAACACAGATATCCAGGCCCCAGTCTGGAGTGGGGCCTGAGAATCTGCATTTCTAATAAGCGCCCAGAGATGCAGCTTTCCCAGCTGGGCGAGCAAGGCATGGGTGCTCGGGCTGGGGCCAGAACGTTACAGAGGCGCTAAGTCCAGGTGGGATGGCTGCGAGTTTTAGCATGAGCCACTCACGGGCAGGAAACTCAGGGGGCTCAGGAGCTGGGGCTGAGATCGCGCTGTTCCCACAGGGCTCCCCTCTACGGCTCACCTTGGGGCACAGCTTTGCTTCTAAATCTTGAGTTAGCCAATCCTGGGGCCACTTGGAACATCGGAATCATCCCAGAGTACTGATGTTACCAAAACACTGGGAGTAAAATATTATTTTTATACTGGAACAAGTATGTTAACTTCATGGAAAATGAAGCAAAAGTTATAGGAATGTTTAGAACGAAACAGTATTCCAGGAAGTGGTGGTGTCACCACTTCAGGCCATGGCACCAGACCCTGGGCATCTGTTCACCCTCCTCTGCCCTTGGACAGGAGGGGAGCCCGGGAAGCTGGCCTTACAGGAAGGCACGTTTGCATGCAGGAGGCTGGGAGTCCTCGGGGACTGGGGGTGGACGGTGGCTCCCCCTACACTGGGGGACCAGGCAAGGGGAGGGGTGGGCAGGAGCCAGGCCTTTTAGGTAGGCAGGATTGGGAAAGGCAGAGGGGTCCTCCCGCCAGAGGGTGAAGCCCCTTTAAGAGTCAGTGTGGCTAGGGTAAAGCCCCCAGCAGAAGCTTCTGGGGCCTGGCTCTGGAGCATGAATGGAGGAGCGAAAAAGGCGCAATAGGATAAAAGTTGCATCTATGAAAAAGTTCCTTAAGTCAGTGGCTGTCAGAGTGAGGACCTACGGAAACCCTACAATTTCTCCAAGCAGGGGGCCTGGCAGTGCCACTCACAGCCCATCAGCCTGATGCAGTAGCAGAGAACAGGAATGCAGAAGTTTGTGTACTGATTTGCAAAGATCCGAGAGACAAAAAAACCAAATTGCGAAATGGTACACATAACACAATCCCATTTGGGTAATAAGGCCCGAATACCCCAGGATGTGTCTATTCAGGGGGAAAGGATTTGTGTCCGCATTTACAATTTTTCTACCACAATCATGTATTATTTGACGTACAATACAAAATGTTTCCAGCAGGATATTTCCAGCTGAAGACAGACCGGTTACGGTAGAACTTCGTTTTTCTCTAAAATAGAAAGTTGAACGCGGAGTGGAGAGCGCAAAGCGCCGCCAGGGGCCTGCGCTGGCCAGGGACAGCGCGGAAGCGGGGAGGCTTCCCCGTAGGGCGCTCTGACAGGGCGGCCCCGCTGCTCGCCGGTAATCAAGGCCAGGTTTAAGAGACAAAGAAAAGCCAGGCCAGCCTCCGCCCCGGCTTTGTGCGGCCACTCCCGCCCGTGCCCGCAGCAGAGCAGCAGCGCCCCGCCGCGGCCGCGCAGGGAAGGCCCCGCCCTGCGGTGGGGCTGGGGTGCCAGGCGGGGGAGCCAGGGGGGCGGCGTCTGCAGGGGGCTCGGGCCGCCTGCAGAGACAGGGTGTCCCCCATGGGCCGCGGCGGGTAGGGCCGGGCAGGGCCGGGCAGGAGCCCTGAGAGCCCGAGACCGAGAAGCCCACCTGGGGGTCCCGGGAGGGGCGCAGGAGCCCACCTGCAGGCACCGCGCTGCCTCACACAGGGCGGCTCTGCCTAAGCGGAGGTTCTCCTCTGCGAGAGGGGGCAACGCCTGCCCCCTGCCCACCCCCAGCCCGCCAGAAGACGTCCCCGCAGAGCAGGTGCCAAGTCCTGAGCGGGCTCTGGCTGCCGCCTGAACGTGGACGAGACGCTCGGCTTCTCCAAACCTGTTTCCTCACACACACAACCAGGGCCGAGGCCAGCACCAGCCTCCTGGGCAGCTTCCCACACTTCCCACACTGCACCCGGAACCGCCGGGGAAGTGAACAAAATGAAATGGAACAGACAATACCAGAGGGCAGTACGTTTGGGAAGATTAACGACTTCTTGAAACCTGAGTTTCAGTTTACGTACATGAGTGTGGGAAACACATGCGCACCTGCACACAAGATACAATTTTTCGGAAACACAGTTTTAAAAGAGAAAATGAGCTTATGCAAGCAGGTAGGAGCTCTCTCCCCAGCACGTAACGAGCTCTCAGGAAAGCGCTGGCAGCTGTAAAGTGACAGAGGAGACAGCACCGCCAGCAAGAGTTCGCCTTTACTACCGCACTGGTCACGGAGAGAATCGCGGGCAGGGGAGGGCCTCGAACCTGAGATCCCTGTGCAGGCGCTGAGCCCGGTGTGGGGCTCAGGAACGCGGCCCCTGGAAGGCAGGGAGGGGGTGCGTGAGGGCCGGGGGCACGGGGTCCCTGCCCGGCTGACACCCCCTGGCACTCTGCTACTGGCCTTAGCAGGAAATTCAAGGCAGCACTTGCCAACCCAAAGAGCATTTTCCTACCCAAAAAAGGAGCCACTCTGCTGAGCGAGTGCTTCAGCCAAAGGCTGGCACAAACCATGGAAGTCCGTCTCGGCTTGGTTCTACGTGAGGAACAGCGTAGGGCGAGTTCCAACAAAGCCTCGCCCCTGCCAAGAGAAAGCGCAGAGGGGCCTGCGGGCGCAGGGCGGCTGAGGAGGGCTCTGGTGGCCCCGCGGGGGGCTGCTGACCCCTCCCAGGGCAAGGTCTGAGCTGAGGACGGCTGGGCGAGGGGGCCGAATCCTGGGAGCGCCACGCGCTGGCACGCTGACTTCCAGGAGAGAAGCCGGCGCTGCCTGGGTACCCTGTTCTCAGTGCACCCCTCACTGCCCTCTGCAGATGCCGAGCGCAGCCCCCACACCTCCAAAGTGCCCACCCTGGGCCCCTGCCTCTCCCACCCTCCCCCAGGAGAGGAAGCCGCCGTGGCACAGGGAAGGCCTGGAGCAGAGCAGCGCCCTGCGAAGCCTGGGGACCATGTTCTCCAGGTAGGCGCCCGCGGCCCGCCTTCTCGCCAGCGCGGCTTCCTCCGTGGGGCCTCAAGGCAGGTGCTAACGCAGACCTAAGCCCCACGCTGCAGCCCTGAGCCCCTCGCTGCAGCCCTGAGCCCCTCACTGCAGCCCTGAGCCCCATGCTGCCCTGACAGGTCACCTCCAGGTCATGGTCGGCTGCCTGCCATGGTGGCTGGTGCCAGCTAACTGCTCGTCTCTACAGAGCACCGACTCAAAGCCTTACACACGTAACTCATGTACTCGTCACAGGACCTCCTCTAAGAGGGAGGTGCCGTTATTTTAGCTGGGAACTCAGGCCTGAGGCAAGCTGCAGGGACCCCTGCTTAGTAATGGCAGAGCTAGAACTCGCGCCCAGGCCGTTTGGCTCCACAGCCCATGATCAGACTCGGTTCCGGCCCCAGCGTGGCGACCCAGGCAAGGCACCCGGCCTCTGGAGGGCTCTTGCTTCTTCGAAGTGTAAAACCAGGTAACAGCAGCTGCCTCCCAGGCAGGGATCAAGCACTCGGTGCAGGACGTGCACGATACAACGGCCAGCTCACAAAGACATCCCACTTTACTTCTTGCAAGTTTGGGCCACAGAGAAAACGTGAGGGCTCTGGGGGCTGCGGGGGCCCAGTGCCCCCTCCTGGTAGGGGGCCACCCAACACCTCAGCCCGTGCCCAGTGGAAGGGCCCTGGGAGCAGGACATTGGCTTCCTCACCTCCCCCGCGAGACGGCAGCCTCGTGGGAGTGGGCCCGTGGGAGTGGGCCCGTGGCCCTGGCCCGGGAGGCACGTGCAGCAGGCGGTGGACGCTGTGGAGCAGCTCCCGGACTGGCTGACGGCAGCCAGAGGGTGAGAAAAGGAGACGGGACAAGAAAGTGACGAGCAGGACTCGACCGGCAGGGACCACCGGGGCCACGGCGGGCCCACCTCTCCTCCAGCCAGCATCCGCACACGAGTGTGAGCGAGCGTGCGAGTGCATGCGAAGGGGACACGGCCCCCCGTCCAGGGCACCTGGGGCTCATCCTAACCTCGCATCACGTGGGCCGCCAGCCCCCACCTCCACAATCTCTCGGGAGCCTTACAACTGCCCGTGGAGAGGCAAGGTGAGGATCCCTGCTCTTCATGTGGCGAAACAAGGTCCAGAAAGCTCAAACCACGTGCCGAGGTCACACAGCTGCCAGTGAAGAGCTGGGAGGAGAACCCAGGCCTCCTGGTGCCAGTAAGGGTCCCATACAGACCCAGAGGGGACGCCCTGGGAGCAGCAAGGGGCAGCGAGGCCCCGAGCCCGGCCCCAAAGACGTGGCGACACTGAGTGTGGGCACAGAGCTGTTTCCCAGATGCCAGGCCGAGGCCTGTGGCCCAGAGCCCTGAGGGCAGTGACCAGGTGAGCACAGGGGTTTTCTCAGACTCTCCCCAGAGAGCCCAGAACAAGCCAGAAGGGAGCCATCCCTGCCCTGCGTGGGGAGACCTACCGCATGATGCCCAGAGGGTCCAGCGCCTCCTCCTCCTCCTCCTCCTCCTCCAAGCACCTCCCCGCGTCCTCACTCTTCAGGCCCAGGACCTGCAGACCCGCTCCCACCACGCGGTCCTGCTGCTCAAAGAAGTCGAACGCCTCCCCGCCGGGCCCGGCCTGGCTGTCCACGTCCAGGACAGAGAGCTCTCCGCTGGGGGGGTCCACGGCGCCGGGGGATCTGGTGCCTGTGGACAAAGAGAGAAGAGAAGGGCCTTGACACGCACCCCGGGGGAGGAGGTGTGCCTGGGCGAGCTCCCCGCAGCATCCTGGGAGCCGGGTTGTGAGCCAGGAGGCAGGTCTGGGTGGGTGGGAGGGAGAGTGTGCGGGTGGGGCGGGGGCGGCAGCCTGGGGCTCCCTATTGCCTGCTGTAGCACCCGGGGGTCGCAGAGCGATTCCGAGCAGAAGCTTTAGACAGGCAGCACCGCCTGGACCTCTGCGGCTCGGCTCGAGCCAGCCTGGGAGGCGGGGGTGGCAGGACCGCCCGCCCTGGGCCAACAGGGGTGGAGGCCACGCGCAGCGGGCAAGTCCAACAGAACCAAACATCTCCAGGAAGTTTACGCAGCCGGGGGGCACGTCCTGGAGCTCTGTCAACCCGACCGTGGTGGAGCCCTGCCCCGAGAGTCTGGGCCATGGGACTATGGACACCATGCGTGTGCAGAGTGAGCACGTGGAAGATTCCAGAAGAAACTGTGACAGCTCCGTCACAAACCGGCTCAGATCAGTGCCTCTCACAGCACTGCCACAGTTGGGCGTCCACGACGGGGGACACACAGAAGGGCAGAGCGAGGATGCTGAGAGGTCGCGGCAGCGTGGCCTCGGCACGACTCCCAAGCGTGCGTCCTTGCGTTTAGGAAGTGCCAGCGGGGGGCAGGCTGGGACTCCGCGGGCTGGTCCTTCCCAGGGGAGCGTGAGAGGCGCAGGCTCACGCTCGCTCGTCTGCGTCCAAAGAGTTCCTGAGCGCCTTCTGTGTGAAAGCATGCAGCTCAGGTCATCACCGCGAAGGCCGAGCACTGTGCGGCGCGCGTGGCGCCGACGGCGCGCTGAGTGATCACCGTTACATTGTCCTGAGGCCTCCGTTTCCCCATCTATCACCAACAAGCACTTCACAGGTACGACTTCACTTCAGTGTCACCACAACCCGCTGAGAGAACTCCTGGCCGTCCCTACACACAACGCGGACCGGGAGGCCCAGGGGCCAGGGGAGCCGGTGCCCCTCTCCCCTTCCCACACCAGGGGGGCCAAGAGGGTGTGAAAGCCTCCCTCGCCATGGCCGGCCTGGAGCCCCCTCAGCACAGACGACACGGCCCCCGAGAGGGACAAGGAGGGGCAGGAGGGACCCC
>JAQZBX010057417.1:0-17967 GCA_029593785.1 Cabassous unicinctus
AAAAAAAAAAAAAAAAAAAAGATTTAGTAACAAATGTGTTTCTTGTTCATAGAAGTCCAAAAGTATATGTCCATTACTAAGGGACTGTTTGAATAAATAATAGCACACCCATACTCTGGAACCTTATGTAACTTAAAAAGAATACACTAGATCTCTATACATTAACTGAGAAAGTATCCATGATTTCTCCTAAGTACAAAAATATTTATAGAGGGTTATATATGGTATGAGTCCACTTTTTATAAAAGGAATGAGAAGCCCCCTATATGTGTGTGAGTGGGTGTACGTATTATATGTGTTTATATATATATACATATACCGGCAGACCGACACATATACATACATGCATATATACAGACATTCGTTGGATTAAGCATAAAGAAAAATGGTGGGGTTAAAGGAAAGGCAAAGGCAATGAACATTTTACTTGTACGCCTCTTTGACATGTTAAGGTGAACACAGATCGTTTTGTAATTTACAATAAAATATAAAGAATTGTTGGATAGAATGCATACTATCAGATGGAAAATTATCTTCCCTTTCAAACTTAAAAGTTCTTAATTTAAACAGTGTCTGCTCTTTGAAATCAAGTAGTGTTTAAATGTGGCCACTACAATATAAAATAAAGCTTCTTCTCAACCCTCATTGTGTTTGCCCATGTCCCAGGACTCTTAAATAACTAGGTTATGTATATTCAAATCCTGAATAAGAAATATTCTTCCATATATGAAAATCATTGCTTACAGTCCTGGGAACTCTTGTGTTAGGCTCCACACAAGGGCCTCAGCGGTTTTGTTGTTACAACACTAGGAAATGGGGTAAGGGCTGGGGAAAACCATCAGCTAATTAAAGCTGTAACTTTCTCTGAGATTCTGCTCCTTCAGGTAGAATTATTTGGTACCATTTCTAATTTCTCCAACTTGTCTTTCACTTTTATAATTTTTTTTTTTTTAAATCAGCTTCCAAAGAATTTCCCATCGATTGTTCAATAGATCGTCTTCATTCACAGAACAGATAGAGGTTTCATTTCTGAGAGAATGTTTCTAATGAAGAGGAAAAAAATAGTATTATAGTCAAAGTGTTGGTATACAAAAGCTTCTGCTTACAATTTTCATATAACTGAGAGGCTGAGTTCAGTTCTATTGTGAACCATAATTCATAAACAAGAACCCACAATTTTTTACCAGAAAATTGGCAAACCATCCATAATCATTTCCATGTGCTCATGTCATTTTTCAGGTACCTATCGTCAGTTTAAAAAACAATTTTCCCCTTCTGAAAATATGGCAAAGAATTGATTATATCCTTCCTATCAGGTGCATGCTTGGTGTATAGGTAAATAACTCTGTTTACCCAACCACTATTACATTAGGTCAACATTCTTTTATATGTTAGACAAAAATGGATTAAAGCTTGCCGCCTGCTCAGACATTTGGCCTGAATGGAAATGGGTTTCTGTGGAGCTACAGAATTTCTACTTCATCTGCTCAACCAGTAATTGGTCAGAGTATGACTCTGGTTAGAAATAAGCAATGAGCTTCCTGTATCCACGAACAGAAAACAAGGTAGTGTGCATGCAGCCTCTGAGAAACCACGCGTTTACTTTTGAAGAAAAGGAGCAACCGAGCAACCAGTGAGCGGCATATGTATGAAATCCATTATCTGACACGTTCTTTCCAGCGTTCCTAGGAATGCTGGTCTGACTACTAAGATTTATTTTTACTTCCTGCTTTTTGGATAAAATGAGTTTGCCAACCAGCTGTGAGTACCTAACCCTGGGGAAGGTGTCTAGATTACGCAGCACTTTTGTTCACGGATCACCGTATGCAATCAACAAGCCAATTGATATTAAGCCACAGAGGAGACGGTAACTGCTTTCCTTTCTTCTAGTTGTTTGTCAGTGAAAATGTGTTTTGTTACCCTTTGGTAACTGCTTTGGAGGTCTGCTGAGCTGGGAGGGCCGGGGAAAGAGGTTAGTTTTAAAATTCAGCATACTGGAGAGTTAGAAAAAAAATTAACCAAAGAGGAAAGCTGGAAAATATTCTTAGCTTAGCTATTTACCGAAAGCCGATGTGGTTTCAAAGTCTGTAGAGTTTAAGGATTCCAGAGATTGTTAGTGTTTGTATTTCTGTCAGAATCATCCGTGATGAGGATTTGAAAGAGGGTTTAGCCAAATAATGAGTATATTTATTAATGTCTCCTAATACCAGATGTCCAATGTGTCACAATCAGCATGTAACATTCCATGATTCCAATGAGTGACAAATGTGTTATAATTCCACAAAAACTACTTGTTTTCATGTGGTCAGTAGGGAGGTCATAATGGGTTAAATATTTTCCTGTAAAGATGTTGTCATTTCTGGATCAGTGTTCCAGAATTCTGTTAAGTCTCAATCTTCACACACCCCCATACCACCACTCCAATCCTACACTTACACACAGGAAAACTCATGTTGTGTAATTAGGACTTTCAAAGTTGAGCTCAGTGCTTTCATTGCAGAGAAAGCGGGTATGCTCTTAAGTAGACCCTTTCTACCCCCAGCCTTTCTGCAATGGGAACGATATGTTTGACTGTATCCAAAAATCCTCCCACAAATCTGCTTTTATACAAAGTCAACTTATTTGGCGTTAACAATGAACTTGAGAAGCATTTATGGGGATGTTCTATTCTCTCTGTGAAAATGCCAGTTCTCTCTAATTTTATGTATTTCTAGAATAAAAATCTGAATTTTTAAAGCAATATGTTTTACTTGGAGACCATCATAATCATCTTACTCTTCTACTTTTCTGTTTCTAATCACACAAACACAAACTCACATATGAAACATGTTTTACCAGATTTGATTTTATTATAAAATGAAGGAACATTCTTCTATTTGAGTGATTTTTTAAAAATTAGTTTTTCAACTGCAGTTTTTTTTTATTTGATGGGAATGAGCTCTCTGATTTTTGTGAGGGGCAATATCTTATTCTTTTTCCCAGAATATTAAGGCTTTTATTTCCAGCTATAGCACCATTTTAATTTATAACAGGCTAGCATGTTAATATTCAGCAACTAGCAACTGTTTTAAGGAACATTCAGGAAAATGTGTCCTGAAACACACAACATGGTTCAGTTGCTGCTAGTCAACTCCATCCCTAGTTAATGGTAAAACCCCATGCAAATGGTCAAAGTAATGTGTAAATACTATGACCCTATTCTTGCTAAAAAATTTTTTTCTGCTTAAAGGCAATCAACTATCTGTGTAAGTCAGTTGAATGGTGTTTCTACTTAAGCTGATGTGTATGTGCATAGAATGTGGACTTTTAGCACATTGTAATTTACCCAGGTTAATTCAGACTTATCCCACTCAGTTGTAAAATTGAGCATTTCAATGTATTTTGCAAACCACTACTTTGCAAGGCATTTTACAGTAGTCTTTTATATCATAGTACTTGGAATTTGTTAAAATACCAGATTCAATTTTTACATGATTTATATCCAACAAATAGGTCAACTAAATGCTCTTCTGTATAAGAGATAACTTAAAGCATTGTATCTAGAGCTTTTATTCCATGGAAGTATAAATTTGACAACACATGTAATTAAAACAATGGTTAGAGGGGGTGGATAAATGATTGAATGAAGGTCCAAATCTAAAAGAACATCTTTTTATTCTATAATGCATTATTTGAGTGCTAATTTTAAAACCTGCATCTGAACTTCTTTTGAGTCTGCTGAGAAAACACTGCATCTGGAATGGTGGTGGGTCATCACCCTAGGCTCACTGAAATCTAAGCCAAATTAAATGGTTAGGTTTTCGGGAAGCTCGCTAGGATTCATCCAAGATTTATCGAAAACAGCATGTTTAGGTTTGTTTTCATCCTGTCACAGTTGTGCACCTTGACAGAAAGGAAATTGCTTTTCTAATTACTTTTTTTTTTTTTTAATATCTAAGGAAGAAAAGCTATATTTTGCTTGTTTTACCCCACCCAATGAAGCATAAAAATTGAGATGATAAAAGGATGCAAAAGAAATTGGCCTTTTCCATAAAAACCCTTGAGGATAATAAAGAAGGAAACCTAATACATACATGCAAAATTATAGCTCAATTTAAATCCAAGTATATCCTTACAAAATAATGATAGTGAAATGACAGCATGTTTTGCATAAAACACTAGGAGATAACTTCCAATTTGAAAATGAGCTATATTAGAAGTGTGACAACATGGTCACTTAATAGTTCTGAATTTTTATTTCACTTAATAGTTCTGAATTTTCATTTCAACAGCAGCAAGGATGATATGACTGAAGCAGTTAACACTATTAAACATTGAGCTCAATGTCAAAGAGAATTGATACCCCGCCATCTGTGATTCTACTGATTTTTTATATTCATGATTGTTTATAATATTCCTTTTGAAGTTTTTTTGTAGCCTCCACAAATTCTAGAGCTCCATTTTTACTCTTGTGCAAGAAATATAGTTTCTTTTTTTATTCTATAAAAATTTGTCTCATTTTTAATGTCTAGATATTTAATAATAGGATTTAATCTGGCTCTTCCACCCCCTCCTTACCAAATTAAGCTGTCAGGTTGCCTCGTTAAGTCTGCAGTGTTCAGCATAGAGCCCAAGACAGATTAGACAACAAGTATTTTGTTAATAAATGATTAGACAGTCCGTGTTATACATCTTGGCATAAAGCGTATGTATCACTTCCGTGTATGCCAGCATATGGGAGCCTTTGGCAGATTTATGTCCCTTCTATTTTCTTGGTTCAGTTTAGTCCCCCTTCCTTATTTCCTTTTAGAAGCTGCATGTAGCACTGACTTTAGAACACAGGCTGAAGTGGATGGGGAGTATGCATTTTATTATCACCAGGTCAACAAAGCAGAACCTGGAATTCATTTCTGTGTTCATAAGCATATGATAACTTCAAGTAGTAAAAAGAATGAATAAAGAATAATGGCAGAGGGAGGATGGAGGGGAAGTTCCTAGAGGAAAAAATTGCAACCATAATAAATAGAAACACAAAAGTTCATAAAATCAGTTTAAAAATTGTGAACTGTAAACTCCAGTTCTATTTGTCTTGTTATAAGATTACACTCACAAATTTAAAAAAAATTTTTATTGTAGTAACAAATATACAACCCTAAATTTCCCCTTTTAATCACATTCAAGTATACAGTTCGGTACATGTGCAATATTGTGCTACCATCACAGATAACAGATATCGCTACATTTTCATCACCTCATGCGGTAACTCGTCATCCTTCAAGCTATAATTCTCTTTTCCCACTCCCATCCCCAATCCTGGTAATCTTTAAACTACTGCTTATCTCTATGAAGTTTGCTTCTTCTAAGTGTTCTAAGTGACCCTGTCCAATCATTGTCTTTTTGTGTATGGCTTATTTCATTCAACATGTTATCTTCAAGTTTCATCCATATTGTAGTGTGCAGCAGAAACTCATTACTTTTTACAGCTGAATAACATTACAGTATAAACACACACTGCATTTTGTTTATCCTTTCATCTGTTGATGGACACATGGGTTGCTTCTACCTTTTGACTATTGCAAATAATACTGCTATGAACATTGGTGTGAAAATACCTGCTCGAGTCCCTTCTTTCAATTCTTTGAAGTATATACCAAGTAGTGAGATTGCTGGATCATATGGTAATTCTGTTTTCAATTTTCTGAGGAACCACCAAACTGATTTGCATAGTGGCTGCACTATTCTATGGTGCCACCGGCAGTTTATAAGGGTTCCTATTTCTCCAAATCCTGACCAGCTCTTATTATTTTCTAATAAATAGTCACCCTATTGGGTGTGAAGTGGTATCTCATTGTGGTTTTGATTTGCATTTCCTTGATGATCAATGATGTTGAGCATCAAAATAGGAAGTAAAAACTAAGAGCACTGAAAGAGGTCAGAAAGGAGCCAGGAGCACTTCAAGGTTATGGGAAACAACTGTGCTCTAGGGCACATTAACTTTTCACAGCCGAGGACAGGAGGGAGCCTCTCACCAGTCCCCTTCAGCCGACAATCCAGTGGCTCTCACCTGGACGTCTGCCTGGCAGTCAAGGGGACTTGCATGCTGGCTGCTCTCGGCTTCCTCTGCTTTCTCATATGCCCTCTGGCCTCCATTTCCCTGAATCCCGTAGGTAGGCTTGCTCTCCCTGTTAGCTCTACAATTAGAGGAAAACAGAATTCAAGAGACAGAAGACAGAAACAAATGCGGCTTTTGAGGTTATGAGTTTGCGTGTATGTTAAGCATGAAAATATCAGCCTGCTTTCTCCGTGGGGAAAGATAAAAGTTGTGAACTTCATTTGCCGGCCAATCATCAACCTATCCATTTACTCAAATAGATAGGTACGCAGAAATGATTTGCAATTAATGACTGTGGCAGTAGATGGGAATTGGACTATGATTCCTGAATAATCAGTGACCTCATGGTCATAAAAATGGATTCAATCAGTAAGTCTGAACATATAGGAGTCAGGCATTGCAGAGTACAGGAAAATACATATTACTTCCTGTACCAAAGGAAAAGAATTGCCTATTGTGAATATAAAAAATCTTCATCAGCTATGACCATTTTAATTTGGAATCTATAATCATTCAGACAGGGTATTGGGAATTGAATTATGTCCCCCACAAAAGTCATGTTCAGGTCCCAACCCCTGGTTCTTTGAGTGTAAATAGGACCCTTGAAGGAGTTATTAGCGAAGATGTGCCCAAAGTGAATGAGGGAGGGCCTTAATCCAATGCGACTGAAGTCCTTATAAGCAAAGGAACCAGGACACAGAGAGACATGCCACAGGGAGCAGCCAGAAGGTTGCAATCAGTGGAACCTGGAAGAAAGGGGAGCTGACTCTATATACATTTCCATATGATGGAGAGACCAAGGAACCTCAAGGATTACTGTCCAGCTGGAACATACCAACCCCAGAAGGCAGCAAGCCTTCTAGCCCCTGAGACTGTGAACAAAAAAGTTCCTGCTGTTAAGACAACCCATTGTATGATGGTGTTTCAGCAGCTGGGAAA
Organism: Cabassous unicinctus; assembly: GCA_029593785.1. NCBI lineage: Eukaryota > Metazoa > Chordata > Mammalia > Cingulata > Chlamyphoridae > Cabassous > Cabassous unicinctus. The sequence goes on from JAQZBX010057417.1 coordinate 7,031, forward strand.
CTAAGACACAGGGCCTAGACCAACATTTACTTTTGTACAATCTTTTTTTATTAAGTGGTTATTAAATTAATTATCAATGTAACCTGTGGTTCTCAGATGGGGCAATTTTACTCCCCACGGGACACCTTTAATTGTCATGATGGGGAGGGAACTATTTATAGTACACAGGACACTCCCCTACAACAAAAAATTACTCAACCCAAAATGTCAATAATGCTGAGTTTGAGAACCCCTGATGTAAAATTAGAGTGAGTTGTGTTTTTTTTGGAGGGGGGTGGGGTGGAGGGGCGGGGGATTTTTTAAATCCTTTATATATATGCAAATAATTGGATTTTTATGTGTTCATGAAAATACTTTCTTTTCTCTATTTTGTGATATCCGCTACATAATATTTTTTAACCTGGTTAAAAATAGACAACTGCGTGCTTCTAAATGTTCTAAAATGTTCATTAATTCAAACTGCCCTGTCCTCTGATTTATCAGAATTAGTGTGCTTTATTGCATTTACAGGGCCCATAATTCTTTCAGCAGAGGTGCTACTAAGATTTTTTTAAACAAAACTGAATAAATGATCTAATATATTCCCGTAACTCCAGGCTAGGTGCTAAACATTGTTTCAAAGTGAAAGGTAAAATACGAGGTAAAATTACAAAGAAGACAAATATTAGGTGACCATCCCACTGGCCTGATAGAATGAGGCTGTGCTTGACTTTTGCCATCCCTCCCCATGCCTTTGTGCATGAGCCCATTGATGGTGGATGTGTGAGCTACATGTGTGTTTTCATTGTAACTCAGCTCATCCTAAGAGCAAAGAGCAGATTTCAAAAGGAGAGAACTCTGGGAAAAAGGGGAACACTTTCTTTGACATGAGGCCCTTCTTTTCCCAGAATAAAAACTTCTAATTGTTCTCATAATTTCTTCTTATACTCCCTACATCTGGATTTTAAAAAAATATTAGCAATAGCAGTTGTAACTGTAATGTGTATCTCCTCTCCTCGGTTCCTGAATTGTATGTCCAATTGCCTGCTATCTCAATGTCCTCCTGTGAACTCAAACTCAACATATTTGAAACTAAAATTACCCAGGGACCCTTGATTTCCTCCATTTCCTCAGTGAGCCAAGCCACAGACCTGGAAATCATCATAAATGCTTTTCGCCTACAACCTGACCCCTCTATTACTGTCTGTGTCAGGCCCATTCTGCCTCCTCCTTACCCATCTTGCCTTGACCTCCATTGCCATCCCTACTGCTACCCTCTCAGGGCATAACCTCATCCTCTCTTGCCTGAAAGACTGCTAGCCTCATAATTGGTTTCCTTACGCTATCTCATCTCTTCCACGCTTACACCATTAGCTTTTTTCTTTTTCTTTTCTTTTTCCCATTAGCTTTTCATTGCCTACAAACAAAAAGTCTAAATTCCAAATGATCCCTCTCTATGTATCTCTATCCTCATAAATGTCTTTAATCCCACACATATACTCTGAATTTTAGGTATTAATGAACCACTAATTGCACCTGTTTCGGCCTGGGGTTCCCTTCTCCCCTCATTTTGAGATGAACCCCAACTTATCTTCCAGATCCCATGCAAGGTCTTTATGGTAAAACCTTTTCTAATTCCCTGCTTCCAAAGGGAAGTTGGTCCTTTAGCTAGCTGCTACTCCTTTCTTATATATCTATCACAGCATTATCAATTATCTGGATATTTTTTATCTCTCTGCCTATTTAAGAGTTTCATGCTAGAAATAGTTGTTTTAGGAACAATAACTTGGCAATGGCTTCAGTATAGATTAGAATGGAAAGGACTGAAACCCTATACTAGTAGAAGCAAACAACCACTGTAAAATCCTGGGACAATTTTGTTACAATTACAAAATGCATAAATATGTGATTACAATGGTAAGAAGTGCTAAAAAGAAGACAGTGGTGTAATAAGAATGTAAGTATATATAACAGTACAAATATAAGAATGTTCCACCATGAACTGGAACAAATGTATGTTACTATTACAAGGTGTTAATAATATATGGAAAAATAACACCTAATGCAAACTATGGACTAGAGTCAAGAGTAATATTTTAATATTCTTTTGTCAATTGTAACAAAGATACTGCACCAATGTTAAGTGTCAATGATGTGGTATTAGGAGTATGGGATTTTTCTTTGTGGCGTAGTGAAAATGTTCTAAAATGGATTGTGGTGATGAGTGCACAACTCTGTGATTATACTGAGAGCCGTTGACTGTACATTTCGGATGGACTGTATGGTGTGTGAATATATCTCAATAAAACTGCTTTAAAATAAAGAGGGTATGTGAATATGGTCTAACATAGTCTGAGCATTTAGAGAATGCTTCCCTAGGGATGAGAGGCCCGAGGATGAGTAACAATGGGCGTTACCTAGAACCTCATGCAGGAAGCCCTTATGTGAACACCAAAGAAACTTAGGTTTCTGAAATGCAATGAGGGAGGTAGAAGAATAGCAAGACATAAAGTCCAGAAGCTAGGTGGGGGGGGGGTTGCTCTTTTTTGAAAAAGTAAATTAACCAAATAATTCTCCATTTCATTTGGGGGAGAAGCATTAAGTGGTTAATACATTTGTTAAATATTCATTGGAAATGCAATTTTAAAAGCATATTCTTTGTGTTGTATTTATCACTGAGGATTTTAAAACACTGAAATAAACAATAGATGATATTTTCCAACTGAAGTTTAAAAAGTCAACTTTCTAAACCATTGCCGACAGCTAGAGATTAATAAAAGCAATCGTAAATATCAACCTTTGTTCCTCTACATCAGTTCAGCGTTCACCCATCACCTAACCTTACAGCCTCTCCTTTGCCAAAGGAATAGAATGAGACAGTTTAGAGGACTTACAGCCTTTACTGCCAGTGAAGAACAGAAGATGCTGCCTGCATGTGTTAGCCACATTTCTACACCCAGTGAAACACATTAAAATACCTCTCCACCCTTTGATAATTATTATTATTTTAGTTTTTGCTTGTGCAATGAACAGTTATTACATAGATAAACTTGTGTAATGAAGGGAAAGCTGCCATTATCACCTTTTATTTTACTTTGTAAACTGTGACAAATGAAGTAGTGAATTCTGACAAAGCTTTCTGGGCTTGGAATGGCACCTTGCCATCTGTATATTCATATGAAAGTGCTGAAAGAAACAAAGTTCTAATAGACAAAAAAAGGGGGGAGCATCAATCTAGTGGCAGCCTTTGAAACAAGAGTGACGACTTGATCCTTAGTACCGTGTTTAAATGACCCTAAGAAGGAGGCTGCTCCACCCAGGGAAACAGAGGTACACTGGAGTTTGATAAGAAGAAAGTTGCGGCTATCCTGGGAAAAGATAATCAGCTTCTCAGACAAGAAGGAATGTGTTCTGAATTTCAAAAGATGATCAGGCCTTCATTCATGCCATTCTCGGTAGCATTGTTACTCATCTCATCATTCCCAGGAAGACATTCCCCAAATGCTCAGACTATGTTAGCCACCTATTTATATACTCTTATTGCACCATTGTCTTCTTTTGAGCAGTTCTCGTAATTGTGATCATATTCATGTATTTTGTTGGCCTAAGAACCTCCACCCACATTCAATCCCAGGACCACCAGGACAGGATCTAAGCCTGTCTTTTAACACTATGTGCCTCGTGCTTTGTACAGGGCCTAGTACGTAATAGGCATTCAATAAAGTCTTGTGAAATTTGTTTTTCCAGCTGGAAATAAGAAAGTAATTAAAGACAGTAAATAGTGTATGCCCTTTTGGAGAAACATATTAACTGCGTTCTACCAACTTCCAAACTTGCAACTCAAGTCCTGACCACTCTTCCCCTTTAAACTTTTATTATAATCATTGCTTGACATTTTTTCAGGATGTTCTCAGAGTCGAAACTGAACTCATCCTCTTACTATTAAAATCTGTTCCTCTCTATTTGGGTCTAGTTGATTACTGTCCAGTTCTTCTAATTAGAAACATGGGCGTCACCTTAGTTGCTTCCCTTATCTCAGCCCCCTCCCTCATCACCAAGTCATAGTTTAGCCCTCAGAATTCTTATATCAGTCTCTTTCACTCTGCCTTCACTATTACTACCCTTTGATTTGAACTATTGTCAGAGCCTTTGAAATGATCTCCATATCACTGGTTTCCATATAACCCACCCACAAGGACTTTGTGTTTGTTCAGTGGTCTGCATTGCTATCACAGTATTTACAATTCTGCAATACTAACAAATTACACCAAAACCTTTTGGGCTGTGGGTACTCAGTTCAGTCTTGTAACTGACCCCAAGTAAAAAAGTGCAAATTCTATCTATGTGATGTTTCTTACTGAGCCATGGCTGAATCAAAAGACAATGAAGTATCTAATTTGCATGATGAAAACATTCAAAATTCCCCTAAGATTTCTTGAAATCTGAGTTTATGATTGTAAAAGAATTCACAGTAAAACCAGCTCACAAAACACAGAGCTTATCATAATGTATGGGGGGGTGTTCCTGTAAGCATGTGACATTTAGTCATTGATTTTTAATCCAGCCCAAAGTTAGAAATATATATATGTATAGCTACAGAGTCTCCAAGTCTGTTAAACAGTCACGAATTATTCAACTTGCTCTTGTGATGGGTGTACAGTTTTCCTAAATTTGTAATTTCCCTCCTGCACCCTGCCACTCTGACTGAAAATATGCACTCTTGTTTGTGCTGTTATTTCTGAACAATATATGCTGGTATCAGATGTAAGATGAGTCATGTGACACTAGTGTTACCATGGTAACCCATCATGTATATAACAAGAACCTTATGAGTACCAGCAGCTTTCTGTGCTTTTGGTTTCTATTTTCCTTCTTTCTTTCCTTCTCTCTCGCTTTCTCCCTCTCGTTCTCTCCCCTCCTTCCCTTTTCCACCCCCCACCTCTCTCTCACTCTCTCTCTTTCAGGAATCCAGTGGCCATGAAATCAAAAGTAATACCCTCCAGTTTGCCCTTTCTGTTGCTCGTACGATTCATACTCTGTGAACAAAAGAGTTCTTGAGCATTTTGACTTACCAGAGATTTTGCTTTCCCCTAATATTTCTTTTTGTCAGTAAAGTCTTCTTGCCTCTGGGGGAAAAATAATTTGAACCCTCAGGCCCAGTGATCCCGGGAATCCAGTATAGTGAGCCAATGTCTCTGGCTCCAATGTGTGTGCAAAATCACCTCAAAACAAAACAGGAAGACGAAAGGTAATCACATCACTGGCAGTTTTTAAAGCTAACTCGCTATCTTTGACTATGCTACACTAGAATCTCCATGTCAGACTCTGTTTTAAGTTACTATGAGAATGATTGGGGTTAACTTATTCCGAGGGTAATGATGTTTATACAGACCCATTAATCTTTCCAGGCTCAAGTGAGATTTTACATGTGCTGTGACTAAGGAGAACCTGAATGATAGTGTCAAAGAACAACTCAATAGAGTTGCACCATCTGAGTTCTTAATAATGCAGATACAAATATACACGCTAAGTAAAGGAGGAGGAGACTGAGGAGAGAGAAACAGCAGTTTAAATAAGGCAATTTACTTTCTCCAGCTGCCATCATGATTACGCACGAGGAGGAGATGTGAATCTGCTGCTCTCTTGCCAGTCTCAGTGCCCATGGGCCTAGCATAGTGTAAACATCTTGCTTTCCATTTGGGTAATTTAAGAGCTTCTCCATGGTAATATTGACTTTACTATATTTTTGCCGTGAGGGCTGATGTTAGAACTTAAACCTAAGTAAGATATGAATTCACTGAAGTTTGTATTACTGTACCATCAAAAGATGTATCTATGTTTATAGACATTTTTTATTCAATTTGAGAAGGCTCTGCAATGTTGATGGTAATATAATTAGCCTCATTTGTAGAGGTAAACAGATATTAAGATTGCACGCACACCAGGAAAACCTGTCATACAGGAAAGCTCTATATGCAGTAGCATCCCAGTGCGTGACCCAGCTTAATTATGTTCTTCTATTCAACTTTTGCAAATATTTATTCCATAGAATGGATATAGTATGATAAAGATACAAAGATGTATCACACAAACAGCTTACCCTCAGGGAGCTTACAGTCTAAAGAGAGAAGGCAAGTACTCAACAGAAATAACTGTTCCACAGGATCCAGATATCGATAAATTAATACATTCATTTATTCACGCATTCACTTGTTTAACAAACATTTACTGAACAGAAACTGAATTCAAGACTTTCTTCCATGAATACAGACCTGAGTAACACAAGTTCACTGCCTTCAAAAGGATTACAGTCTAATTGCTCAGGTGAAAATTCAACCAAAATTTTAAATCATAACCACATAAGGACATTAGTAGTCCTCTGGACACACCAAGGACCAAAACCCACCACCCATTGGGCTGATGAGAGGTGGTTTTATGAAAGATAACTAGGCATTCTCCTGAAGGGCAGTGCCAAAAAGAGGGTACCCAGCAGAGAATGAACTCACATGACATAGCACTTTGTAGTTTACGAAGTAGATTTTCATGTGCAGTTTCCTTTGATCCTTATATGAACTGATGGGAAAATGAGATTCAGAGGGTCCAAGGGTCTTCCTCTAGGCCTTAGAGTTAGTTAAATGCTAGAGCTGGAAATCAAACTCCAGTCATCTGCCTCTAGATTTTGCACTCTGTATGCTCTTAAGTACCCTAGGGAGAGCAAAAATAACATGCTTTGGCAGAGAGTTTACTTCCAGCTGAGGGTGTCATGGGATGCTTTGACAAAATGGCATTTGGTCTTGAAGTTTGCTTTTCTTTATGCAAAGTTGAGGATGAAGGGCATTTCTGGCTGAGAACCTGGGATCGGTATGGATGTAGGAAAACAACTGAGCATTTATAGGGGAAAGAAATTGAGTGTGGCTCTAATTTAATGAACATGAGAAGTGATTATGGGAAATAAAGTTGGAAAGAGACAGTGATATTTTATTTTTAGGGTCAGGAAATCCAAGCTAAGTAAGGAATATTGTCTAAGCCATGGTGAGCTGTTGTAGATTTTTTTAACAGAGGAGTCCCATGAGCTTAGTTTTGCGTAAGGAAGAATTAAACGGCATCAATGAGGACGTAACTTGGAGTAGCAAAAGACTAGAGTAAGGGGACTAGTGGGGCGATTTATAGCAATAATCTACTCTAGAGATAATAAAACAGTTGTTAATTCAAGATGGTAGATTACAATTTTTGTCATTATTTTTATATATTCTATATTTTCTGTAATGACTATATACAGATTTATCAGAAAAATTAAAGTATCTTTTTAAAGGAAATATAAGAGCTGATAATTGATGCCTAACATAGCAAGGTAACTGATAGTAATTAAATGAGGAGGAGGGAACACATGCTAGACACGTGATGGAGATAAGATTGACAAGACTTGGAAACTTGCATAAGAAAGGGAAAGAGAATGCTGTTTCCATGATGCTGCCTGAGTACCAGGTTGAATCCTGGATTTCTGGCAGAAGAACTGCACAATTAACAGAAAAGAAGGAGTAGGAGGAAGAAAAGAGGGTTTGAGAGTGAAGATAATGACTTATTGATGGATAAACTGATTTTGAGAATTTGGCAGGACACATAGATGGGGATGTACAGACAGAAATATGAAAGATGTGGAAACAAAAGAGGGAACATGTACTTCTGTGGATTAGATTTAGATTTAACGGTAAAAATTTAATGTTTTTTAAAGTCATAAGCAATTTATTTTTATTTGCTTGTTTCCAATTCAGAACCTTACTTTCCCCCTGTGCTATATTGGTCAGATCTTTGAATTCAGCTTGAATGGAAGATAAATAATTGACAAAAAAAAAAAATCATCAGAATTGTTCCTAAATATTTTACTGCTGAGATCATTCAGACCTTGGGTAAAATGTAAGATATATAAATTGCAAGTGCTTTGTAAAATGGCATTCATTTTTCAGCTTACCATTAATTCTTAATAAAAGTCAAGTCAAATCATCATTAGCCCTGGTATTGAATCTTGAAACTTAACCAACAAATGCTTTACAAATGTAAATATTAACAACAAGACACAGATGATCAATTACTTATCTGCTGTACTATCATTACATTCTTAGCAATAAATATTAAATGACAATGTTTAAGTGGTTCAATTGCCAAAAACCAACCAAAACTGGTTTAATGGTTAGGGATTTGTTGACTATGGATAGAACTACATGATTTTGAAATTATCGAGGAGAACCAGAGAAGGACCCCAAAAAAGATAATGTGCCATTATCCAGTCACAGGAAAGAAATATATTTATGGCCACACAGTGAGAATTAGCCATGAGACTGAGTTTTCTATCCTTTTCTATTGTATTTCTTGTAAAAGAACAAAAATTTTTAAATAGCTTTTTCTTTTCAACCAGCCCTTCCTTACTGAAACTCAATAAGCACATTGTTATCTTGTTTGGCTAAATGTGGGTAGTTGTATGTGATTCCCTTTTAATAGGTTTGTAAACAGTTTTACCAGTAGTTAGATACATTATTTTCCCAGGAGCTTGGGTATTTTATTGAGGCTGTTTCAAAACATTTAATGTCCTCTCTAATAGATTTGTTTATCTTTTTTCCCTAAGCTCTCTTTTTTTTCTTGGCCAGGGAAGTTATTCTTCATTTGCCTTATTGAGGTGGGGAACTCATTGCTATAAACTATATTATGGCACTTTAGTATTCCATACACACTTCTAATATGATATATACTATATATAATTTGTAAATAAAAATTCTTGGACAATTTATTCCTTAAGATCTTTATGGAGAATTGTTACAAAGGATGCATAGTCAACACTCTAATATAATAATTAAAGATTAAAAAGGAGTGAAATACATCAATATATCTGTTGCATTAAGACTTCATGTACAATGTACTCAAAATTTAGAAAATCACTTGGATGTTGAAATATTTACCCGTGTCATATAAATATGTACATATTACATATTACAGTTTGTGCTAATGGTATTTGACTAAAAATCCAACGACATGGATTATTCCACGGGTGGACGCTAAGTATGTCAATTCACCTAGAGTAGGGAATGGAAAGAGTTCTACTTCCCTCAGATTGAAAGTAGATGTGAATTTTCTACTTTTGACTGAAAGTATGGTGAATCTGTGATGAATCAAATGTTTACTCTGGCAAACTTAAAACATCTGGAGGATTCCAACATTGGGGACATATTGCTTCATATACACTGAATGCTTGATAATTTATAGAATTTTAGATTTCGTAGCTTGATAAATGACGTAGCCTTAAATTTTGCACTACCCAAAGGTCCATCAGTGCTTCACTATCACCATTTTCTTTCCCATTCATTTAACATCTTCTGTCTTTATCACAAATGTAACTCTTAGAAGAGTAAATCTGGGTTATTGTCCACAGTTCTGAAACACACGGTTTAGTTTTTACTATCAGACTACAAACCCCCACCCCCAAAAAATGAAGAAGTAAAAGGCTGTACCTTTATATTGATTACTCCTAGTTTCCTAGTTATTATTTTCTCAGGACAGCTCCAAGAAGCTCATCTGTTGGCTGCTCATCTGGGATTCTTGGATAAGATCAGTTCTAGTTTGAGACTGACCTGAGGAGAGAGGTTGTGGTTGAAAGACAGAAAACAGCTGTGAGCAAAAAAATTTTCCTTGGAGAGGAAAACAAATATAAAACGTACCAAGAAAGGGCAGTTTTGGTTGTTGTTTGCCCTGAATATTGTCAGAGTTTACCCAGACAAGAGAGTGGGGAGAGTAACAATTGTATTGGGTCTAGGACCCACAGTCCCAAAGAATTAAGATAATTTTTCTATTCCCTACAGAAATTTCCAAAACACAAGAATTCAGAATGGAAAAAGGAATAACCTGCTCCATAAGTTCTCTCATCCATCACATCATGAAGTTGACCACTCATTTATCTATTTCTCAGAATTTAGACTAGCACTAGCTGGTAGAAATATTACATGAGCCACATCAGCAATTTTAAGTTATCTGGTAGCAACATTAAAAAAGTAAAAAGAAATAGGTAATATTAGTTTTAATTGCATATTTTATTTAATCCAACCTATGGAAGTATTATCATTTCAACTTGCAATCAATATATAAAATTATTGATGTGATATTTAAAATAATTTTCTTATACTAAGCCTTTGAAATCCAGTGTGTGTTTTATACTTCAAGCACATCTCAATTTGGATGCTTAGTTTTCATTGGAAGTACTCGATCTGTATTTACTTTTCATAAAATTTACAATTGAAAATGCCAAGTTTTTCCTAAACATACATAAAACTTTTCCAATAACTGAAGTATCAGTTTTTAAATTTAATTTAAATTAATAAAAATTAAAACTAAAAATTCAGTTTCTCATTTGCACTAGCCCCCTTTCAAATGTTCAACTGCCTCATGTGCCTAGTGGCCACTGCACTGGAAATCCATAGTTAGATCATTCAGATTTGAACTTGGGCTCTGCGACTCACTGTTAACTTGGGCAAGTTACTTCCTTTCTCTGTGCCTCAGTTTCCTCATCTGTAAAACAGAGATGATAATAGTACTTCCTACATTATAAGGTTGTTATGAAGATTGAATGAAATAATATCAATAACACCTATAAAATACTTAACACAGAATGAACCTTCAAGAAATGCTAATCTTTATTATTACCATTTTTATTGTTATGCATTTGCTTTTAATTTTTCCCATTATTATCGTTGAGTGTCTATCCAGAGTAAATGTCACATCTTTGGGTTTGTAAAGTAGACAGATGCTGGACAAAATGCAGACATGTAAGCTCTTCCTGCTCCAGATCTATATCTCCAACTGTCCAGCTCTCCTACTGACCAAGTGTCAGTCCAGCTAACCTGAACTCACCTTTCTCTTGAATCAGCTCTTTTGAACTGAGCTCACATATTTCTCTTTAGGGCAATGCTATTTTT
>JAQZBX010057418.1:0-17974 GCA_029593785.1 Cabassous unicinctus
GTAACTTCTCTCCCATACTGCTTTCTATATCTTAATGACAATTGAGAAAATGTAATTGTCTCATCAGGTTCTTGCTTCATTTCAATTAAATAATTAATATTTCTTGTTGCATGATTGTCATCTCTATTTTAATATCTTGTCATCACCTTAATCTCAAATATAAATAATATATCTTGGGACCAAAATGATCTTCCCTTTACAGTTACCCTACTCCTGCTGATAAGGTAGTTAATGTTCCACTATTCCAGCCTGAAATCTTTTCATCATGCTTAATCCATTCTGTTTCTGCAAACACATTTTCACAGTTGTCTCTCAGAAATGCTCATTCACTTTCATTACCATTCATCATTCCCAGAGTTATTACCAGCTGTGGTTATCCTAGTAAATTTTAATATTTTATTTTTATATATTAATTTACTTCTGACTAAGCAAGACCTGGTTGTAGTATTAAAACTCACTTGGTATCAGTGATTACTAAAGAACAGGGTACCTCAAAACGTACAGGGGCCCTGTATGATGATATGCATGTTTGTTTTGTAAGTTCACAACTTTACTACACATTTATTTTTTATGTATGTTCATGTATGAATGATACATTTCAATAAAATTTTATTTTTTAAAAAAGAAAAAGAATTCGGTACTGCAGACTTAGGGACATGCATAGCCGAGATGGGGGTAGATTTGCGGACCCAGCCACAGAGATGGGTCCCTGAGGAACCACTGGATGGTCTAGGCATAAAGTTCAGAGGAGAAACATTGCTCAAATCTAATTCCCCAAACGGTCTGTATTAGTTTCCAATCTGGTGGACAGGGCACATTGGGAATGAATCCAAGGTCTTAAGAACTAACTAGTGGTGGAAATGGTTTTTTAAAAATGTGTCCATATAAGGCAGAAAACCAACCAATGCTTTAGTAAGTGGAAAAACGTATTCACTCTTGGGGAAGGGGATTGCCAACATTGCTCATTGATTAAAAACACTTTTTGTGACTCTATTTTCAAAGATTCCTGTAACAAAATACATTTTCCTTTGCAACCTGTGTGGAAGAACATAACTAAATCCTGACATCATTGAATAAGGAAAACAAGTCTAAATAAGAATAAGGACCAGAAGATTACACTGATTTGCAAGAGGAAGTTCAGCTTCAGATTCTCATGGGAAGGTTTCTGTTCTCAGCTGGAGTTCCTTTGGGAAGAATTTACACAGTGAAGTGACAGAGAACAACTCTTTGCTTTGAAAAATAACTACCTAAATCTTATGAGAAATTAAGGATTTCCCTTTAACAGAAGGTATATTAATAACTTGACCTATTAACATGAAAATTCTGGAATTAACTATAGGTTAATTGTGCACACTCAAAAAAAATTAATAAATGACAATTGAAATACCTACTATATGCTAAGTGCTATGCTATGAATTATAGGAGTATAATTTATTTTTTAAATTGATTTCAATAATATTTTCAATTTTGTTACATACCACTACAAGCTGCTAAATGTAAGCTTGAATTTAGTTTGGAGGAGGCATATCTTAAAGCCAAGAGAAAGCATGGTGGAGTAGAAAGAATATTGGGATTTCAGGTCAAAGAAATTGTAGCTCAAATTCTACCTTCCACTTACTGAGAGTATTTCTTTGGTTTAGACACTTAAAATTCCCTCTGAGACTCTTACACATGCCTATGAACTGGGAATAATATGTCTACAATGCCTATTTACAGGGTTGCTAAAATAAGCAGAAATGTTTGTTAATATGTTTGTAAAATATCCAAAATATCTAAGACACTTTGATTTAAGAAACCATCTAAAAACAAATGTGGAAAAGTCTATGCAAACTGGTTTCTCTCTTCTTTAGAGATCACTGAATATGTGGATTTTTTTCAGAAAATCTTTCTCATATCAATTTGTTGCCATAGCCATACAAGCTTGACTCTGCACTGAAGGTTTATTGGTAAGACAAACTGCATATTCTATCAGCTCTGCCTTCTCTCTCATCAGCTTTAGACTTGTACAGTCAAATCACTAATGGACCTATTCACTTAAAAATATCAAGGAAAAATACCTCCGTGTTGAGCACCTGCTTCCCATATACAAGGTCCCAGGTTCAATTCCTTGTACCTCCTAAAAAAGGGGGGTGGGGTGGACGGAAACACCAAGGATATCTTAAAACTTAACATGTCTAAAATTGAAGTCATTTGTTGCTTCAAATCGCTTCTAATACTAAAATTAAAGCAAACAAACCCCCAAAACCTCAGTTAATGACACAACTATCAACTTAATCATATAAATCAAAACTCGCTACTCATCCTGGGTTTAGTCTCCCTTTCTCATACTACCTCTCTGGACAAACAATCTTACTGGTTTGCTGATTCTTATTGGCTAAATATTTCTAAATCTCTATTCCATTGCCACTCTAATTCAACTCTTTCCCATACTTTTAAGACAGCCTTCTAACAGGTGTTCGTGCTTCTACTTCTGCTCTCTTCCCTCCTCTCTTGTTCTATCTTCAGCCCACGTTCTATATCACCTTCCATATTGGAACATTTAATCATAAATCTAACTGCTTCTCTCCTACTTAATTATTCTTTAGGGATCCTTCTTTCCTACGTGACTATATCCATAGCATGCCATAAAAAGCCATCATGATTTCTCTTCATCTTTTAAAGGAGCCCCCAACTCCCACCATATTCCACCTCATTCTTTGTTCTCTAGTAATGCAGAGATCTTTTCTGTGCCCAATATCTACCAGCCGGCTTTCTCCTTCACGGCTTAGCTCATGTTGCTCTCTCAGTCCATGATACTTTCTGTATTGGTTTCCAATGGCTGCTGCAAGAAATTGCCACAATCGTGGCGGTTTATACAACAATATACAACCATGGTGGATACAGATACATGTATATAGTTTGCACATACTAGAGAGACTCTCCCTGTTGTTGGCTTTGAAGAAATAAACTGTCATATTGTGAGACGGCACATGATCAGGGCCATGTGGCAAGGAATTTAGAGAGGCCTCTGGCTGACAGCCGGCCAAAAATAAAAATGGGAACCCAAGTAAAACAACTGCAAGGACATAAGTTCTACCAATTACCTGAGGGAACTTGGAAGTAGATCTTTCAACAGTCCGGCCTCTGACAAGAGAGCACCCACAACTGACCTGGGGTTTTTTTGCAGTCTAGTGAAACCCTGAATCACAAAACCCAGGTAAAGTGTGCCTAGACTTCTGACCTACAGAAATTGTGAGATAATAAAATGTGTTGTTTTAGCCATTAAATTTCTGGTAATTTGTTATGCAGCAATAGAAAACTAATCATTCTTTGTAATGTAGAATTGGCATAAATGTAAGGAAGTCATTGGATATCTTAGAGTTATAAAAGCCACAGATTATAATATGCGGTATAATGCAAAATTGACAATTCATTTACACTGCTTCTAAATAAGAAAAAAAAGTAGAGGGATACCTAAATAAATAGATATGTCTTTTTGCTTATGAATGTGACCAGGGAGCTCAATGATGCACTTAACATTCGAAAAAAATAGCTAAGAGGATGAAGGAAGAAAGCTAAACATAAACATATATCATAAACATGTAAGTATTATGTCAATGAGGCTAAAACACAGGTGATCAGCAGCTTGCATAAATTATTTAAGAGAGAAAAGTCTCTATTTTAGCGTGAAAACAAATGAACAGGAAAAGGGGAGATCTGTAGTGGGTAGCAGCATGCTATAGTGGAAAGACTGTTGGATTTGTGCCCTACCCAGGTATAATATTTACTCTTTGTATGTTTTGAAGTGTTCTGTTAGAGAAATGAAAAATCCGCTTAGAAGTAGACACTTTTTTGAGAGAAACATTTAACCCATTGTATTTTAAAGACAGAGGATTTAGCTCTTGTGGCAGAGAATGTTATGGCTTCACCAAAGTCAATTCCTTTTCTTCCTGGGAAGACAGTTATTTTACACTTGTCACTCTTCATCCTCTTAAAATTTAGGATTACCATTGATTAAGCTCTAACCAGCAGACTGTGAACAGATATGAAGTGTACCTCTTCCAGACTAGCCGATCAAAACCTTCCACACAATATCCCTCACGCTTTTTTTCATCCCATCTTCATGCCCCAAGATTTGGAAACTAGGTATTGAAGATGCTGGCGGAGAGCTGTCCACAGATCAGAAACACGCACTTTGTAATTTATTTGGACAAGAAATTTACTTTTCTGCTGTTTGATCCAGTATATATTTTGGTGTCTGCTTGTAACAAACTTCCAAAGAATCATAAGCCTTTTATTCACTTAATTCCATGCAATTGTAGGATTAAGCTTTAATTTAAAAACTTAATTTTGAAATATTTTATTCCAAGTGAGTTAATGAAAGGAGTTACGGAAAATTGAGTAAATTATCCTTACCACTTCTGTATTGTTCTGCCTTTTGTGAGCCAGATTCCTACAGAACCTGAACCAATGAGGTAATCCATATGCTGCTCATTCAAGCTTCCTGTTAGAAGAGCTATATTACAGAAAGAAGACTTTTTGACCAACTCCAAGTGATTAAGAAGGAGCAAACTGAAATGTTAGCCTACTTATTAAATGTCAGGAGAAACTAAAGTAGCTTCAAAGAAAATCACTTAAGTGTCTACAGAAAGATTGACATGAATTTTCGGAGAAGGCCCATAGGGTGAATAGCTGAGTCGAAATTACCACTAGCCATCATGCTTCAGCAATTATAAAGCCAGCAGGAAAATAAAACCTTATAAAATCCTAAGAAACAATAAACACTTCAAGAATAATTTAAAATAGTGAAATAAATACAGATTCATTTGCTTGCAAAGATAATTCCATTTATAAGTATACACACTGAGAAAAAATAGCAAAGCTATTTAGTCTCATATAGCCTTTGAAATTTTTTGAAAATGGGTAGTCATCATTTTTCTTTGGCAAAAAAAAAATATATAGGCCCACATAATTGTTAATTATTAACATTACATATTGAATCAGAATATGATATGCACATGAAAGAGTATCTTTTAAAGAATGTTCTTAAAGTGATTTAGAAATATGAAGGTATAACTCTCACAGGTCAATCCTATTAATGATGTCAACAGAATTTTTTTATTTTCTTGGACATAATATAAATCTCTAAATCTTGTTCAATTGCAATATATATGTATATATATAATATAGCAAAAATAAATATTATATATTACATTGTAACATAACAACATTCTGGTTCATAAAGGAGAAATTAGTTATAATGGGGATTGTGTACAGTTGCAAACTCAATTGCAGAAGTTATCAAACTTTATCTTTTTCTCTAAATTGAATTAATTTAAACAGTATTTCCATACAGTAGCAGCAAACAAGAACACTCTCTTAAAATTGTATATATATATATAATCTATAAGAATCAAGAAAATCACCCATAAGGGAAATGTTAAAGACATATATGAATATATAAAGATTAGACAGACAGATGTTTTATATATGTTATAAATGCTAAAGATATAGAACATGTCAATAGAGAGAAATGGTCGGGGACACTGTAAATAAATTTGGAGGTTCAAAACTCAACTAATGTTGAGTTTCAGACAGGAAGAACCCCAAAACAGAGTTGAATAAATTGTTACAATAATAAGACAAAAAAGTTTCCTAGAACTGAAAATCATGAATCCCGATTTAGGGAGTAGACTGAGCACCTGCAGAGCAATGAATGATACACATGACACACACCGAGGAATAACATTGTGAAAGTTTAGAATGCCAGGGACAAAGGAAAGCTCCTAAAAATTCCCAGTAAAAAAGAGAGCGCCAGCCCGTGAGAAAGAAGGAAGGGTAGTGAGGGGTAGAGAAGAATGAAAACTGGGGTCATGTCTTAGATTTCCAAGAAGCTACAACAAATACCATACAGTGTTTCCTCAAGCGACGGAAATGCACTGGCTCACAGTTTTGGCGCCAAGGTCTGTAACGTCTGGCCTTCCTCGGTTCCCCAGCTTACACCTCAGCGGCGCGTCAGGAGGCCCGTGCTCTTCTGGTCACGCAGCCACGACCTCTCCTTTCTCTTCCGGTTCCTGCGGCTTCCGGCCTCTGGCTCCTCGCTTTGGCTTTCTCTAACTCTGGTTGTGGTTTCTTTCTCTTATGAAGCCTCCAGTAATCTGGAGTAAGGCCCACCTCATTCAGTTGGGCCACACCTTAATTTAAAATAACATTTTCAGAAATCCTATTTACATTGGGTTCTCACCCACAGGAGTGTGGATTAATATTAAGAATATGTCTAACACACACACACACATACATATGTGGTACAAAAAAAGAAATCCTGGACGTTGGACTAAGTATTTGTATTATGGTAGCCACTATTATAACTTTGTCATTTGGTTAGGTAAATGTCCAGGTTTGAAGTATTTTCATGGGAAGTGAGTTTGGTGGCTCTGTGTCCGTAGAGAAATGGCTTCTAATCTCTGGCTGAGACTGTTGATTTTGCTGTGTTATTTATCCCATGCTACATTGCATAAAGTGATTTGGAAGCTGGAGAGAGGGAGTTTAGCAATCAAGTGTTCTTTGGTTTTCTTTCCCACTCCCCCACCCAGGCATCTGCTGGGGAAGTCAGGACACACCTAGCAGCCACCTCCCAACCTTTACCCACCCTCCCCACCCTTTTCTATTGTGTGCAGATGTTTCAGTATGTTTCCATTTCACAGCCTAGGGGAGATGTAAGTCCAAAGAAGCAGCCAGATCAAGCCTTAACCCAAAACAGGGAACACTCAGCCCCAGCTGCTAATCAGGGCAGGAACTCTCAGTGACTGGGCCCCATCCTCCTGGAGACTGTTCATGATGGGAGAACTGGCCCTGCTGGGATCTCTTCCCTGCCCTTTTGGAGCCTTGTGCTGTGTTAACTGTAAAGCAGTCATTTGCTGAAAATTTTTGTTGTTCCCAAGCCTGTTTTCCCACGATACCCCACAAAACAACTTGTTCCAAACTATATCCCTTATCTAACCCAGCATAATGCAGAAATGCCCAAACTCTGTCGAGGTAGTTTAAATATATTAGCTGTTTGAAAACATGTGCTTTATGAGATTAGTACAACCATTTTCTTCTTATAAATTTATACTATTCTTCATTGACAACCTTCCATGTTATTACATAAAATTATCCAGAAATTAGAAACAAACAAACGAAGAAACAAAAGTATCCAGAAGAAATTCTGTCTCACAAACATTTTTTTTTGGTGTTGTTAGAGCTCTAATTCTTTTAGTTAGCCAGGTTTCTCTAAGAATTAAATGAGGCTTATCTGGAAAGCATTTCTTAAAATTCCTGTTATAGAATAAGTGCTGCAAATGTGTTAGCTGCTATTGTTATTGTTTGGAAATACTATATTTTTATGTTGATCTTTTATGTGGCTACTTTACTGAAGGGTCTAATGTACACTAAAAATGAAGATAATAAAGGTAAGGAAAATATCACCTATAGACAGTGATCATTTTTTCTATTGTTTTCCATATGTACTATTTCTGCCCTTCATTGTGTTGAACAGGACTGTCAGTTCTATGATAAAAGTTAACAGGCAGCATTTTCTTGTTCAAGGGAAGATTAATAGTAATGATTCTAAAGATATTGCTGTGGATTTTGAAAAAAAATAGCCTTCATCAAGTTAAGAAATCTCCTAGTTTTAGATTACTTATTTTTAAGTAGCTGTTAAATGTTATCAAATGCTTTGGGAGCATGCTATTCATACAGTTTTAGTTGTTTTTGTTTTTTTTCTTCTTGATCCTGGCAATGTATTGAAATATTCTATCATATTTTCTGTTGTATAATCAACTTGACATTCATAGGATAAACCCTAACAGCTCCTGATGTTTAGTTCTTTAAATATATTTCTGGGTTTGATTTGCTTATCTATTTGAGATCTGGGGATCTGTATTCATGAATAACATTTGTCTCTGCTTTTTTTTTTTTTTTTGAGGTACCCACCAGGGCGGGGATTGAACCTGGGATCTTGTATGTGGGAAGCCGGTGCTCAGCTGCTGAGCTATATCCGCTCCCCTCTGTATTTTTTTGTTCCCTGTCTATGTGTAACATTGCTATCTGGTTTAGGTGATGAGAAATATTACTCCTTTCTATCAATAGATACACCAAACTTCCTAAAATCATCAAATAGAAATTTCTTAAGAAAGATAATAATAGTATTTCTCTGAAAAAAATCAATTCCATGATATAATAAATCAGCTGGTTAAACATCTTTAGTAAAAAAACATTCTTGCTACTTTTAATATGCTTGCATGGATTAAAGAGAGAGCATAACTTTTTTGTTGTTTGTTCATTTTTAGAATTAAAAAGGACAAATATTTATATATTCCACAAATTATACTCTCACCTGCTCTTTTTCCTTAGTTAGATCTGTTTGTTCTTTTGAAACTGACACTTCTCCCTAATCCTCAATTGCTTTTTTTCTCTCCGTAGGAGTTCTGCTCATATTTCAAGCTTTACCTATTTTTTGAGGACCTTTTTACCTACTACTCTTTTGTCCCCAGCCCTAAGTCAAAACATATGTTTGTCAATAATCATATTTATTGTAATTTTGTTTCCACATTTCTCTTGGTAGACTATAGATGCCCTGAGTGCAGGAAATTCTTTTCTAAATCATGAACTTCAAAAAGTCAACTTTTTTTTTTTAATGTATAATGGCACTTAAAGAATGCTTGTTAAATAAATATATGTTATATTTTAAAAACACATTATTCTCATAAGCTTCCCTGCCTGGAAATAGGATTCCTTCACCTGAGCCTCAAAATTTAGTACACAGAGGTAAAAATCTTCTATTTGTTGTACTTTTTCCCCAACTCTCAATCTTATATATACCTAAATGAGGAAGAAAGTAATGGAGACTCTTGGAGTTGTAGGAAAAAGTAATGGAAAGAAGCACAAAAGACTCAATTTGTAAATTATATTTTACCTCTTTAGTTTCAGAAGGAGTGAATTATGCCAAATATTCTTTCCAAATTTTGTTTTTCTTTTTCATTTCTGTTCCCTAATCCAAACATACTATAGAATGAAACATGACAGGTTTCTATATATTGCTTTTCAAACAAAATGAAGTTGTTTGCTTTATTTTTTTTCCCCCAGAAATATTACCTTCATCTATTGGGATAAAGTAAAAAATGGAAAATTACTTATTAAGGGAGACATTGGACAGATGAAACTCGTATTGCCCATATTTCTCCTTGAGAGTCTCATATGATTCAAATGCATGGTCTAAATATTTATTTGCATGGTCATCAACCCTAAACTAATGCATCCTAGGTAGCTATTCTATTCCTCCTTTTATTTCTTTTCATGACTAAATTAATTTAACCCCCTGCCCATCTTTCACAGAAGCCCTAGAAGATATAGGCTTACACATTAACAGAAAAGGCAAAGCTGATCCAATCAAAGTCATTCTTAAAGGAATGTTTACCATCCTCTAAAAACCTTCTTAATGAAAACAGATCATATTTCTAGGTCCTAGGTGCAGGCAGGTTCCAGGTACACAAAAATTAAGGACTTGGAGCTTAGGTTTTCTGATTGGTACATAAGTATTGACTTAATAAACGTCAGTGTCTAAGTAGAAACTCCAATGTTTTAAACAAAAAATGGAGTATGTTGAAAACTACACTAGGGAAATATTTTTTAAAGTTATAATTGGATTGTTGGAGTATGGGTGGAGTTGACCTTAGAGCTATGAGACAAGCAATAAAATTGAAAACCACAGGCTTGGCTGAAGTTCAGCATAGTACCAGAAGGCAGGACTGACCAAGAAGGAACAGAGAACAAGATGAATGATGTGAAGCTCGCTATCCTGGGTGGTGAAGGAACAGGAAAATCTGGTGAGTGTTGATGTTTTCTCTTGCACTATGTAGAAGGCAAAAAGAGTGAGAAACATATTGTTATTACATATATATGTGTCACTCTCTGGGATGACATATGCATTCTTTTCATTAGAATTTTCATTTTTATAAGCAAGTAACTTTAAATTTATAAGAAGGTTTAGCAAGATAACTGTTTGCAATATTAATTTGTGGGTTGTTCTACTGATGTTTAAAATTCATAGGAAAACATAAAATCCATCCATCACTCTCCCACCTACTCCTCACCCCCACACACCTGTCCTGACACCCAGTGCTGGCCAAACATCTGTTTCCTTGAGTCATTAAGTCTTTCCCCAGGAGAGAGTAATGATCTTGAAGGGACTTTTCTGCCCTGTAGCTATGAGTGGAGACAAATGTATGGGGACCTGTGGATTAGTTTTTTAATAAGGTGTACCTGAGGTGAAAGAACTTCAGAGGGGCATAGCTCTGAGGATGCCTGCGAAGAGAGGTACTCTGATTTTGGAAGCCATGGTTTCTTGATTATCTTTTTTTTTTTTTCTGGTCACATTTAGATAATAGTTGAGGATGCTACCAATGAAACTACCTGCCCCAAATGAGCTATAACAACTAGCCAGATCCAGGAGCTGAAATAAAATAAACCCACACAGGAGACTTATTCATTATTTCTTGGATTTTTAACCCTCTGTATTGTTAAACAATTGCAAATGCTTGATGTTGTCCTTGGCATTCTTGGCATATGGGGTTTAGGAGCCAGATTTAAGTTACTGAGGATAATAAAGAGATGTCATAGTACTTGCATATCAAGTTTAATGAGAAATATTTCTGTTACAAAAGGTAAGTTACCTTATGTATTTGAGTTCATGACTTAATTGGATAGTGATGTGAATGCACAGCACTGTAAGATTTTATTTTCTTACTAGTGTCCTAATCATTAAAGTTGTGCAATGGAAATCTTGCTAACTATTATTTAGACTAGAATTTAGTAAATTCCTTATGGTCTGCATTAATAGCAGATAATTTTTATTTGAAAGATAAAACCTCAAACTGTGTATAATTGAATTATCTTCATTCTAAAAAAGAAAAGATCCTAAATCCAGCTTATTTGTTCTGCAGCCCTTACAGTGAGATTTCTTACTAAGAGGTTTATTGGAGAATATGCATCTAATTTTGGTAAGTCACTATTCTAGATTTTTTCATCTTAAAATATCAGTATCATAATTAAACCATGATTAATATCAGAGAATATTTTGATATAATCTGCAGTTTTTACATTTTTAAGCATCTCATTTATTCACAGATTCTGGTTAGAAATGCCAAAATAGGTACTTGAATTGATGTTGTTTTATGATAAAATTCTCCCAATTTGATGTTAAAGAAAATGGATTAGAAAGTCAGTTGATTTCAAAGTCTAGAATTTTAAAAAATCATTAAAACTGGGATCCTGCCCCCTCAAATATTGTAGCGCATATGAGTCTGAATATTTCTTATAAGTTATGAAACAATTTAGAAATGAAGTAAACATCTGTTAAAAGAGAAAGAAAAATTAATGCTAAAAACACAAGTAACTAAAAAAAGAAAACTTATTTTTATTGCAAAGCCATGCGAAAATAATGGGAAAATAATGTCTTGGTTAAAGATTACAGCTAAAGATTACAGCTATTATTTAGATAAATTTCAGAGAAATTCTTAAACAGATGACAGGGCACCTTGATATAGTCTTAACAGGATCATTTCACTAACTTTACTATAGATTACTGATATATTGGTCCGAATTAACATGACATATGGGAAATACAACAGCATTAAAGATATGGGGAATTTAGCCACAGTTCTGGGTATATTTTTGGCTCAATAATTAATCAATATAATGCTACTAATATCTTACCTGTTTGAAAATATAAAACAGATTAATTATAAGTGTTTTTGTTGTTGTTGTTTTTATAGGAGTAAAAACAACCTTAGTAAATAGAATTGGGAGAAAGGGGAATAATATTCTTTGTTAGAAAATATTTATTTAGGGTAAGAGGAATGTATGGTTTTGGTTTTTTGTCCATGAGAAACAAACAAAAATAAACATTTGGCATTAATTCATGAAGTAGCATTTTAAGAATATTTTAGAAAATAATTTAAAGTAGTGCATTGTGTTATTCTCTACATGCATCCAATACAGTACTTCAGCCCATATGACATTATGTACATTTTAGGGCAAGAGCTGAAAATTTACCCTAGAAAGAAGAAATACATTGAAAAATAAATGCCTATTGTTTCATTTTTGAGGGGAACACTGTTAGTCAAAAAGGTCAACACAACACACAAGCTAAGAATCAGGAATGAGAAACTATTCCAGAACTAAAAAAGAAAAACAAGACAGCCTCAATAAAACAAAAAAATTCCCTCACCTTAATCTTTTATAACATATGGTTATATAAACAAATGAAATATTCACACATTTCTGGCTATTACATCTCAATTAAATACATAAGACCTGGAGAAATTTTGAAAAGACCACAAATGATCAAGGTCACTACTGTATGAGGAGAAACTAGCAAGAATGACTC
Organism: Cabassous unicinctus; assembly: GCA_029593785.1. Lineage (NCBI taxonomy): Eukaryota > Metazoa > Chordata > Mammalia > Cingulata > Chlamyphoridae > Cabassous > Cabassous unicinctus. The sequence goes on from JAQZBX010057418.1 coordinate 12,407, forward strand.
CATCTGTATAATGAAGACTAAAAGGGGACATAATAAAACTAACAAGTTTCATTAAATGTTAGCCCGGAAAGATTTTTAAATTAATTCCTAATCCTTTGAAGTTGACTTCCCAAATGCTTGCTACATCTCCCTAATTATACTATTAATGCTATCTTTCTACTGTGGGTTACACAGTATTTGCCAGAATGGGTCATGATTTTTTCTCAAAATGTGGTTTTAGCAGTATTTCTTTTATTCAAAATACTGCAGGAAAACAAAGAAACTAAGAAAAACACAAACAAAATACGGCAGGAAACTGTTACAGAAATGATTTCATTCATTCATTCATTCATTCATTCAACATATATTTATTGAGCAGCTACCCGTTGACAGATACTCTTCTAGGTACAGAGGCTATAGCAGTAAACAAAGAAGACAAATACCAAGCCATCGTTGTTCTATAAATTTGGAGGGAATAACCAGAAAATTAGAGGAAAAGTAGTCAAAATATAAACTGTCATTCAATGGTAACTGCTCTGAAGAAATATAAAGCAAGACATGGGATTGCATTAATATTGTCTGTGACAATTTAAAATAGAGTGATCAGGGCAGACTTCCCTAAGAGGGCAACATATGAACATAGACCTAGAGACAGTGAGAATTGAGCCAGGAAGATATTTGAGGGATTACATTTCAGGAAAAAGGAACAAGAATCGCCAAAGTTTTGAGGTAGGAGCTTTTGGAAGAATTTGAGGAATTTTTATGGGGGCCAATATAGCTGGAGTAGAAAGAATATGACAGAGAATAGCCAGAGAAGGTTTTATTTTGTTTGTTTTTCTTTTTTGAGGTCAGAGAAATAATGAGAAACTAAAGATGGGCATTATCACACATTTTTGAAGGCTTTGGCTTGAATGCAAGTAAGATGGGGAGCCACTGGAGCAATTTTACCTGAATAGTGACATGCCCTGACTACAAGGTTCACTTTTGCTCTTGTGTTGAGAATAGACTCGCAAGAGAAGAGGGCATGGGGATGGCAAAAGCAGAGAGATGAGCTAGGAGATTTTGCGATGAGGCAAGAAATAATATTGGCGTAGGCTGGAGTGGTACCATTGAGGTGGTGAAATGAAGTCAGATTAAAAAGGCATTTTGAAGGTAGAATACAAAGGAATATTTAGTAGAATAAATATGGGGTGTAAAAGAGAGAAAGGAATCAAGGATGACCTGAACTTGGGCTATGGAGAAGAGCAACTAGAGGTATGCAGATGCCCCTTAAATGAAGCAGAATATTGTGAGAGATGCCGTCTTTGCAGGGAGAGCGGGGGTTTTAGACATTTTAGACATTTTATGGTTGAGCTGTCCATCAGATTTCTACATGGAGATGTACAATAAGCAGATGGTTCCATGAGTCTAGAATTCAGGGAAGAGGTCTGAACTACTGATATAAATTGGAGTTCCTCAGCCATCATTAATATATAAAGGCTTGGGGCTGCCAAGATCAGCAAGGTAGTGAGTGTGCATAGAGAAGAACTCCAAGAACTGGATCCTTGTTTAAAGTGTAAGAAGCTATGGTGGGATGAACAAAAAGAAATTAAGGTGGAGCAACACTAAATAAAGAAAAAACCAGAGTGTGTGTTGCCTTGAGAGCCATGTAAAGGAAGTAAACAAATACATTAATACTACTGGGAAGGCAAGTAAGATCAAGACACAGAAATACCACTGAGTCTAGCAACACAATCTTGATAAATACAAGGTAAGTCAAGTAAAGAGTTAAAGCCTGAATTGAATGGTTGGAAGAGCTTAAGATGAGAGGAAGTGGATGGAGGGAACAGAGATACTTTACTCTAAAGACTACAGAGAAATAGGGCAATAATTGAAAGGAATTGTGGAAGCTGAAGAATTTGTAAATTAGAAATTCAGCATGTTCCTATAATGTTGGGAATGATATTGTAAGAGGAAGAAATTTACCGTGTAGCAAAGAGACAATTGCTGGAGCCATGTCTTAGATTAGGTGAGAGTAAATGGATTGGTCTTAGATAGGAAAACAGGTAATTCATCCACAGTAACAGGGTGAAGATAAATATAGAGCACAAAGGCAAAAAGTAGGTAGATATGGTGGTGGAATTCATGTGTAAAGGAAATATATACGACTAAATGAAACAAATACTTTTTTGGCCACCAAAAATCAATATAAGTCATTTTTCATGCTAAAATATGACTGGTTGCATTTGCCAGACTGTGATCTAAATATAAGCCCTTTTTTAAAAAAAATTCTGGAATGTTTCCATACTGATAATGAAAATGCATATTTTTACAGAATCTATCTATAATAAGCATTTGTGTCTGGAAGGGAAGCAACTAAATCTGGAAATATATGACCCTTGCTCTCAAGTAAGTAAAACAAAACATCTTTTTATTTTAATTTTTCAATCATGATTTGAATAAGATTGATGAGAGTAAATGAAAAGTTGACAGTCTTAAAACTGAAGTTTCTTCTCAATTTTTATTACTAAAATTTTAAAAGATTACTTTTAGTATTGTAAATTCTATTCTCTGTGGAATTATATTCAAAATTATTTTATGGATATTCTTAAAATAGCAATATTAGGCTGCATTCATGATATATTTTTATCGGGTCACAGTGCAGCAATCAGAGTTAAGAGTTTAATGGTTTATTAACTCAGTTTATATTTTCACTTAGTTGTGTTTGAAACTAACCAGGTGTCAGTAGTGCATAAGTATGATTTATTTTGAGTACAAACCTCTTTATCCATTTAAAATTTAAAAAAATGAAGTAGGATTATACAAATAAGAGAAGGAACGGCCAGCTGTTCAAGATTTCAAAACAACTGCATGAGCCAGATATTTTTAGGTAAATAAAATACCCCTTAAATCTTTTCAGCTAAACCTTGTAAATAGTTGTGTTACTGATTTAAATATAGAACCAGAAATCAGTAGATATTCCATTTATTAACATAGGTAAATACAGTAAGCCACATTTTAGGAAATATTGCTATTTTGATATTTCCCATGGCAGATTTGTGTTTATGGAAATCTCTTCCAGGTAAAATGGGTCTCTGTTAATTAACTGTGTAAAGTGTAAAATAGAGGGATCAGATCCAAGTCCTTTCAGTGTGCTTGTTTATTTTGAGCCACAGAAAGCAAAATTCTCCCTCACGAGTGAACTCCACTGGGCAGATGGATTTGTCATTGTGTATGACATCAGTGACAGGTCTTCGTTTGCTTTTGCAAAAGCACTGATCTACAGAATTCGGGAGCCACAAACTAGTCATTGTAAGAGGTACAGTATTTTTCATTCCTTTCTCCTTTCCTTTTAGTAAATCATCATATAGCTGTAAGCATCGTTAGGAAGAGTTTAATATAGACTTCCAATTACAAAATTTAACAGCCCTGAACAAACCACCTTCCCATTCCACAGGAGTTACACATGTAGTAAAAGGAATAAGATGAGAATACTTTATATTCTGGCTGACATAAACAGTTACTTGCCCTGGGTAAATGGCTATTTTACAAGACAGCTCCTATTGTTAACACGACACTCGCTTGCAAAATAATGATCCTCTGTACACAAGACAGTTTACTTCCCAACCTTTCCTTTCTGTTCCCACAAAAATGTTAAGGATACTTAATATATCCAAATTTATTACATTTGGGTTTCTGTGGAATCCAATTCCTAGTCATTGGATTGTTCAATCTATCAAAACAAAACAGAATGAATAATCAAACTTTTAACAAATTTGAAGTGTGAGGATACCTTTTTTTCTCCATTTCGCCTCCTAAAATAAAGAGCTGATCAATGACTCCACATTAACAGTCTTGATGCAAGTAATTATGAAAGAATGCGTAGCTGTATCTTACACGATGGCCATATTAGTAGATGTAAATTTAAGCATCTGAGTTTTCCATTTTAGTTTTACTTATCTTTTTGATTTTTTTACCGTTTCCTTTTAAAGTATTTATTTTTGTTTAATATGCCCATCTAAGGGATTCTCTGTGCTTCTCTTTACCATGGTTTTGTCATTAGAATCTAAAATAACATTCTAGTCTGAGAAATAGAAAAGCATAATATTGTTAGTGAAAATTGGTATATGTGCTTTTTGTATCTATTTTAATTGCTCACTATCAAGAAACCATAGGATAATAATTGATGAAAGGAATTTTCCTGGAGTCAGTCAAAATAAATTCTAGTTGTTTCATAGTGATTGATCTTAGGTAAGCCCCTTTATTGTCTAGAACTCAAATTCTGATTTTAAATCTGATAGTGGCAGGGAAGGAAGAAATTATGTGATTTTGCTAAGGTCCCTTATAGCTCTAATTTCATATTATATGACCCCATTGTTTCAGACAGTAAATGTCTTAGGTTTAAACACCATGAACTAGGCAAGGGACAGAATAAAATTTCTTTGATATTCCCCCAAATCAAAAGGCTCATTCAAGAACACTAATAAATATATTTACAAAATAAAACCAGTATTTGACATTTTTCAGGCAATCTTAGTTTATTGACTAAATAATTTTTAAAGTATTCTGTTACCAATTTGTGGACAGACTATGGCACAGTTTTATAAAATTATATCTGCTATTGTAACTCACCCTTTAAAACATTTTCACTTACCCTTTCTAGAACACTTAGCCTTTATAATAATTTTGTGGATAGATAGAAAAATATATTAGCACCCTCCAAAAGTCCACCACATATAGTTCTTTCTCCCTCACCATTCACACTGTCCCATGGATGAAACCACCTTTGAGTGGAATCTGGAGAAAGTATCTCTTTATATAAAGCTGAAGACAATCTGTGTTTAGCCATTTCTTTCCAGTAGTAGATAGCTTAGCAAAGTGCCATGCCATTTAAGGCTGGTGGTTTTACTATATTCTCCCAATGGAATTCTGTTTTAGTAGTATTTCACTATAACCAAGGACAGTATATAGATATGTGCTGAAGACATCATCTCAACAAGGAAATCTGTTTTTTAAATAAACAGAAAACTTGTATTAGCTCACAAAACTGTAAAATGTTTTTTAGAGCATGTTGTAATGGATAGTAACAAAGAAAAAACAATGAGTATTGAACAATATTTTTTCTTGGGATAATTAGATCTAAATTGACAGTTCAGTTCTAGTAACTGCACAAGAAACATTTAATTGTCCTTTCCTTTCAATTGATAAGGAAAATGAAAACTAGTACTCAGTAAACAACTTTCATTACCTGGCATGTTAGTAAGTATTTATATATATATAAAATTTCATTTAATATCTATGAGAATTCTATGTGCTAAGAATGATTTTACCATTTTTACATATAAAAAAATGAGAGTGGGAAATGTTGCAATCATGCCTTAATAATAAACAGAGCCAGGATTCAAAAATAGGTTTGTGGGAGCAGTTGTGGCTCAAGTGGTTGAGTGCCTTCTTCCCACATGGGAGGTTCCAGTTCGTTCTGGTGCCTCCCAAAACAAAACCAAAAACCAACACAGGGGAGCCGAAGTGGCTCAGTGGTTGTGTACCGGCTTCCCACATATGAGGTCCTGGGTTCAATCCCCGGACCCTAGTACTTCAAAAAAAAAAAAA